>OX243824.1:6082428-6167428 GCA_945859605.1 Lumbricus rubellus | reverse complement strand
TTGAGGCCTGCCTATCAATGTAAACATACTTGAGTTCAAGTGTAATATATACATCTGCGATTATGTAAACTCAAACTCGAGCGAGCGGTCGCTAATAGTTTTCCAGAGATTATTCAGAGGTGGGTACCCGTAGTACATTGGATAACACACTTGCACCGAGATATGTAGACTAGAGTTTGAGCCCCGTATGATAGACGTACTTTGTACTAGTTTGTAGGCTCCTGTGTATTGCAGCTCTATGTATTGCAGGTTGTTCTGTTCATCATTAGTAATCATATATCATCTTAATCATCATCAAATAATCAAAAATCATCATTAATCATCATTAATCATTATCATCATAAATCATCAAATAATCAAAAATCATTCTTAATCATTCTTAATCATCCTTAATCATCCTTAATCATTATCATCATAAATCATCATCAAATAATCAAAAATCATCATTAATCATCATCATTTATCATTAATCATCATTAATCATTCTTAATCATCATTAATCATCATCATTAATCACCAATAATCATCGAGCCCCGCATGATTGACGTAATTTGTAGGCTCCTATTAGCTCTTTGTATAAATACATGTTTCTCTTGCTTTTCGTAGGCATCCTCCTTGTGCACGATGTTCCACCAGTATCGTCTTCATCGCTCGAATGCTTCGATGGCGCTACTGCCTGTCTCGACGATTCCATGTGCTACACCGACACTGATCGCTGCGACCAAATCAACGACTGCGACGATGGAAGCGACGAAGCGAATTGCACGATGTCGTTGTCTTGTATGGACAATGAATTCTATTGTATCGTTGATAATGAATGCTTTCCGCTCAGCAGTAGATGCGATGGAACGTCCGACTGTAGCGATGGTTCGGACGAAGCCGATTGTGAGTGGTTTCTCTTCTTTTCCTGGTATATCTGTGTTTGTTTGTATGTGCATTTGTTATAGTGCCCCTTGGAGCTGTCTGCTCAGAGGCGCTCCCGACTACAGAGTGGACACTGCTTCGGAGTTTCACGTTGAAGCGCACGAGCAATTGCGAGTGAAGGACTTGCCCAAGGTCCATACGCGGCGCCTTGAGGTGAATTCGAACCTGCAACCTTTCAGCTCTGCAAGGCGATGAACATACCCACTACACCACCGTGCCTCATAATGGTGGGGTGCAGTGGTGTAAGGGTATGTTTGTTGTCTTGGAGGGCCCCGGAAGGTTGTGGGTCTGAATCCACCTCAAGCCGCCGCATAAGGACCCTGTGAAACTCGCAATTGCTTTGGCATGAAACTTCGATTCTGTGTCCATGCTGATGTTTTGCTCATTTGATAGGCTTTTTTAATGAATACATTACAAAAATAATATTAGTAATAATGGTAACGATAGTTGTAATTTCCTATTAGTAAATAGTGATAATAGTTTTAATAATAGTGAGAATGATGCAATAGTTTAAAAATAAATATAGCTATGTACAGATATCAGGAAAGTGTTTCTTCGGTAGGAGTCTGTCCATGTTAGGGAACACTCCTATGTTGATTGTTGTTCCCATCTATACACTGAGTCTCTGGTCTTTTGTGTGTGTGCAGGTGGCAATGTGACGTGTAGTCTCGACGGTGAGTTCATGTGTGAATCAGACAAGCAGTGCATTGTGGGAACGCTGAGATGCGATGGGACGCAACACTGTCACGACGGATCAGATGAAAGAGACTGTGGTGATGACGTGGAAGGCCAACCAGGTAAGCTTAAAGAAGGGTTGAGTTAATATGTGCCTGTGAAGAACGGCAAAGGTCATGCACAGATGGAGAAAGGTAATGGTAACACTGATGAAGAAATATGAATGTAGCACATGAGTGAAAAAAGGTAACTTTAGGTCATACACATAGCAGACTGATGAAGAAGTATGAAGGTAACACACGAGTGAAGAAAGGTAAAGGTAACGCACCGATGAAGAAGGAGGAGGAAGGTAACACACACTGATAGAGAAATCTGAAGGTTACGCACCATAAGTAAAGATTAATGTTTACACAGTGTAACATAATATACTTGGAATGGTCCCAACTAACTGACAAGACAGGCCATGAGTAAATTCATCGTTTGCAATTACGATTGCGACGACTGAACGAAGTGTGAATTGCGATTGCAGAGTTAAGTCGATGCGATCCGGAAACGTCGTTTGATTGCAATGGAGATGGAAGTCATTGCATTGCGTTGGAAAAGCGATGCAATAGTCACAACGATTGTCCGAACGGAGAGGATGAGTTGGATGAACTCTGCAGCTCAAATTCATCAGGTGGGTGGTGCAGATAGCGCAACGAAGCGAGGCTTACAGTGTGAGAATTGTTGAAATATAACTGGGGGAGGGGATGGACTATGATTCACTTGGAATTGGGGTGTGAAAACAGAAAAAAAGACGGGGGGGTTGAAACTAACCCACCCGGGCAATGCTCACCATGGTTAAACCTACGTGGGGTTTTCACTGCCTCTTTTCAGTATTCACTTTTCATTGTGACTACTAGGTCTAGGCAATCCTTAACTTGTAACCTTCTTTCCTTGGTGAAAAATCATACACCATGCCTTATGAATATGTAAATTAATTACCTAACTAAATTATCTGAATCTTAACCCTTACCACTGAAATTGATAATTAATCGGACCAAATTGGTACGGTGAGAGTGGACTCAGGAGTGGTAAAGGTTAATGTTCTAACATATGATATAGTGATACTTTTAATTCTGTATATATGATCTTTGTTTTTTAGTAGCAGTAGCAGTTTTTTTGCCTTTGTGTTTTTTGCTTGTTGTTGCAAACAGACCAAACAAAGAATTGCTTTTGTTTTAACCCCTTTACCGGCGGACCGGCTTATAATCGTATACAAAAGTTGACGATTATAATCGGGGTTGCCGGCAAAGGGATTACTTTTGGAACTGATGTGTGACATGTGATGTATATTAAAAAATGGCTGCTTTGGAGGATGATTGACAGTGAGATGTTGACACGAAAATCTGAATTGGGTTTCAAGAGGTTCTTATGTTGTGATTGGTTTTTACAGAGTCTGGATGTGCCAATCAAAATGGTCACTGTTCACACACCTGTATTGAAACGACGCATGGTCATCACTGCAGCTGTCCAGAGGGATACGAGCTCGACTTTTTACACACAACCTGCATAGGTCAGCACAGAGATCAGAGTTCAGATAAAGTTCAGTCGGCTTTTGTCAAACGTTTTGCATACTAGTGTTCAATTTTTTTCAACATTTGTTGCTTTTCAAAGCATTTGACTTTTGTGGAACCTTATCTGTTCCATGCATGATTTAGCTCCTTCATTTCACTCTTGTTGTTCTGTCTGTCTGTCGGTCTGTCTGTCGGTCTGGTCTGTCTGTCTGGTTTTGTATCCCTCTGTATGTCTTGGTCTCCCAGTTTGCTCTATATGTATGCTGTATGGATCTGTTCATATGATATGAACCGTTTTGGTTAGTTTCTGCTCTTCCCAAGTGGCAGACCAATCTCTGAACAACTGTGCCTTAAAGCCAACACCCGGTCATGTCCTTCATGGGTTTCTACCTCCAGAAAACCCATTGGTGGTTAGCCCTATTCCCTTTGAGTCTTTGACCTGTTCTCTTTGACCTATTCCCTTTGACCTATTCCATGTGACCTATTCACTTTGAAAAGTTTGACCTATTCCCTTTGACCTATTCCATTTGACCTATTCCCTTTGAAAAATCTGACCTATTCCCTTTGACCTATTCCATTTGACTTATTCCATTTGACCTATTCCCTTTGAAAAATTTGACCTATTCCCTTTGACCTATTCTATTTGACCCCGATCACATGACCGTCTTTTACCGTTGACTGACCACAACATGGAAAAAACTTTCATTGTTAGAATGCTTTATTCATATTGGCTATTTTATTATTTATTATTATTTTTGTGTTGTTATTGCATTGAAACATTTGTAAAGCACCTCTATCAGGGTGAACCGTGCTCAAGGCCACGACAGAAGAAATAGGTTTTGAGAAAAGCAAATGAGGAGGAGGGATTACCAGCTGGAATTTGAGATCAGATAGATGGGGGGACAGTGTATTCCAAAGAGAGAGACAGAGACAGAGAGAGAGACAGAGACAGACAGACAGACAGACAGACAGAGAGACAAAGAGACAGAGAGAGACAGAGAGAGAGAGACAGAGACGAATTGAGGTAAAGAATCGGGACTGAGCCATAGAGAACTATGTTCTAGTATGAGAAAGTAATTCAAGCCCAAGTTTGCTTGAAATCTAAGCGGACAATGCGAGGAGGCTGAAAGAGGCCGGAGTATTACGTTGGCCGAATATTCCACTGCAAGATGGAGACCAAGATAAGGATTTTAATTTAATGCAATGTCGTTATGATGTATGGACACTGGAATGCAGATGCTACTAGGCCAATAAAGAATATACTTGTTTTTTGATTGCTTACTTACATACCTACCTACTAACTTACCGACCTACCGACTTACCTACAGACCTACCTCTCGACCTACCTACTTATGTACCAACCTACCTACTTATGTACCGACCTACATACTTCGCTGCCTACTTACCTACCGACCAACCTATTTTTTATTTGTCAGAGTTTTCTCTCATTAGCTCATATTAACCATTTCTGCTTTCCACCTGAACTGACATTGTGGATCCCAACTAAAATGAAGCTTGCGTGTTCGAAAAATAAAACTAAGGATATGCTCTAATATATGCGTGATGTCGTCTAAATTTTGCATGCTTTGGATGACATTGCTTTTTTTTACAGACATCAATGAATGTGATAACCATGCATGCTCCCATGACTGTCACAATACTGACGGCAGCTTTGAATGCTTGTGTTACGATGGTTACCGATTGTCTGAAAACTACTATACCTGCTTGGCCGAGGGTTAGTAGTCGCGTTCCACGTAATATACACTCTGTTAACTGCTTTGGAATGCTCTCCTGTTTTATCCTGTACCTTTAACTTGGCTGTTAGTTAAGTTACTGACTGTTTAGTGCTGATTTTCAGTGCTGCTGTTACTGGCCATGAAATGTAGTAGTTATCCGTATTTTTAAGATAGTCTAGTGTTGGTATTCGGTAATTTTCGTATTAAGCATTTGCAGTGGTTTTACGTTTTGTATACGCTGTATAAATTTATGAATTTATGTATGTATATATATATGTGCACTTGTTATAGCTCCTTTTCAAGATTCTACTCAGAAGCGCTCCCGACTACAGCGTGGACACTGAATCAAAGTTTCATGCCAAAGCGCTGAGCAAAATTTTTTGAGTGAAGGACTTGTCCAAGGTTCCTATGCGGCGGCTTGAGGTGGATTTGAACCTGCAACCCTCCAGCTGCAAGGCAACTAACATACCCAATGCACCACCATACCCCACACCTTGGAGCCGGAAGGTTCGAGGTTCGAATCCACCTTGCCGTGTAAGGACCTTTGGCAAGTCCTTCACTCACAATTGCTCAGTGCTTCGGCGTGATACTCCAATTCAGTGTCCGCTCTGCATTCGAAAGCGCCTCTGAGTAGAGAGAGCTTGAAGGGGCGCTATAACAAGTGCACATACAAACATAATCAAATGGCACTGATCGACCTGTTGCTGATTGGTATAGACGTCGTTTTGCTTGAACAGGTGATGAACCGGAGTTATGGGCAACCAATGGCAGTAATCTCATTCAGTTGGGTCTGCATTCGGGCGATCGTAAGATAACAAACCTCGGTGGGATCCCACACAGCGTCGCGTACGATCGAACGAACGAAAGAATCTTCTGGATCGATTCGCAGAACAAAGCGATCTACTGGTGGGCATTGTCATTGTTCTATTGTTCTTTTACATTATCTTTTTTTTATTATTATTACTTTTTTATATTATTAACGATTTTTATTTTTTCAACAAATAATCCATGCACAACAAAAGCTGTGTAAATTATTATTGTTATTATTTTATTATTATATCGTAATTATTTTTTACTTGAAGTGTTTATTATCCTCAGGCGTTCCACACAGTATCCGGAGATATAACTAATGACGATTTATTATTACTGAATTATTATTATTGAATCATTATTATTATTATTAATTGCTATTATTATCATTATTATTATTATTATTATTATAACACAATCATTTATTGAAAAACAAAACAAGCTTGAAACCGGACTAATAACAGAAAAGTGTTCAAGCGTAGAGAGCATTGATATCGTCCCCGGGGAGTGGTGCATTATTATTATTATTATTATTAATTTATTATTATTAATTGCTATTATTATTATTATTAATTCATTATTATTAATTGCTATTGTTGTTGTTATTATTAATTATTATTATTAATTGCTATTATTGTAATAAATCATTTATTATTATTATTATTTATATTATTATTATATATTATTATCATTATTTATATTATTATTATATATTATTATTATTATTAATTATTATTATTAATGTATATTAATAATAATAATTAATTATTATTAATTATTAATAATTATTATTATTAATTGCTATTACTATTATTATAATAAATCATTTATTATTCTCATTATTATTATTATTATTCTAGGTTGCTTGAGGGTGCAAGTGAAATTCTTCTGATTAACTGAAATGCCTCGTGATGTTTATGTCACCCACTCGCAATTGCTTTTATAATTCACTCTTGACCTTAAATATCTATTCCATAGGATGAACAAGGACGCCGCTGGTCCACCACAGGTCCTCATCAACACCCTCATCGAGGTTCCAGCCGCCCTTGCCTATGACTGGGTCCACGACAACCTCTACTGGGCGGACGCTGGCCCCCACGCGCGACACACGAAGATCGAGGTTGTGACACTTGGGGGCGACGAGAGGTTGCGGACGATCGTCTTGGGTCAACCGGAAGTGGACCGACCCAAGTTCATGGTCGTTGACCCGAGGGCGGACCATGGGTAAGGTCATGGGTTGATTGGTCTAAGCTTTCTTTTTAACTTCCGGTTCATGAGTTTTGTACGGAAAGTGAGTTGTATTTATACGCATTTACAAAATTCATTCACTAGTGCCTAGTTTTTGCTTCTAACCCTCTCTATTGTCACCTACTATTCGTTTTATTATTCGGCCGAATAGTGTGGCCAACTATTCGTATTAGGCCGAATAGTAAAAATGCTGTTCAGTATAATAGTGCTAATATATAAACATTTGTGGCTGTTGTTTGCGTTTAGCTACTTGTACTGGGCGCAGGGAACGGCTAGTCCGGTCATCCGCAGAGCTGATCTTGATGGATCAGATCCGGAAACAATCATCAGTACCGACCTGGGCAACGTGCACGGCTTAGCACTGGGTGTGTTTCTATGGTAACTCGTGTATGTTGTATGTACATGCATGTATCTGGAAATTTATATAACGCCTCTGTCGCGAATTTCAAAGTGATGTATACTTTGCTGTATGATGAGATGAGCATGATTGCAATTTGAGAGTTGCCATTGTGCTATGTGGTGGCTGGGCAAAGGGCACCAGCTTATTCAGAAGCACGGCGTCATGTCCGATGGGGGTGGGGTGGCTGTCCAGAGATACCATTTGGAGGGGGGATCAAAGTTCGATAACCTGGAAAGATGAAGGAACAGATGGAAGCAAGTTTTCGTTTTGGATGGGAAATATTGGTTGGTGTTAGTATAGATATAGGTGGATGAATTCTATGATTTCACGACAATGTCTTTGTGCGTGAACTTGTTATTATTATTCCAAAGTTTAGCGTCATCATATTATACGACAACAAAGGTCACAATTATGCAACATAAGTGTACAGAGCAGTAAAAATAAAGCGCCTCTGAGAGTTTTTTACTTGAAGGAGTGCTATATAAATGTCCGAATGAATGAATGAATGAATGAATTGGAAGGCTATGTAAAGGATGGAGGATGGTTAGAATCCATCCATTCAGTCATTCATAATTTTAATAATCTTCGTTTAATGGCACAATCTGACAAACCGCAGAATGATCACAGGTGCAGGTTATGAATGATTAAAGTGGTTTGGGTGAGCAGTGGGAACGCTGATGAAGAAACTCATTGAAATGCATGTGTTTTAGAGTTCCATCATGATGAGCAGTGGGAACGCAAGCTAAGAATTTCGGGAGCAGTGGGAACGCCGTTCCCATGCGTTTCCACCCACTTTAAACCCTGCAGGTTATACGAAATACGGCCCACCATAGCACGACACGCAGGTCAGCTTTACAGCAGGTTATGGTCATGATTATGGTAATGGTCATGGTTATGGTCATGGTTATTGTGTGTTGTAGATTTGGTGCAAGATCGATTGTTCTGGGTCGACAGTAGACTCAACCTAATCGCGAGTTGTGACCTTGATGGCGGACGCCGCGAAATTCTCGTCACGTTTGTTGATTATCCAAAGCATCCGATCGGCATTGGAGTCTTTGAGGTATTGTATTGTATTGTATTATATTGTGTTGTATTGTATTGTATTGTGTTGTATTGTGTTGTATTGTATTGTATTGTACTGTACGGTACTGTACTGTATTGTATTGTGTTGTGTTGTATTGTGTTGTATTGTGTTGTATTATGTTGTATTGTATTGTGTTGTATTGTACTGTATTGTATTGTACTGTGTTGTATTGTATTGTATTGTACTGTGTTGTATTTATTGTATTGTATTGTATTGTACTGTGTTGTATTGTATTGTACTGTGTTGTATTGATTGTATTGTATTTCGCGAAGTCGGAGTTTATATTCTTAAAATTTTCTATGTGTCTGTTAACTGGTGCGCAATTGAATATGCTGTTAGATGTACCAGCTATGCTGTTTCACAATGGATCACTCTATAGCGCATACGGTCACTTTGTTACGCAATCGACCACTTGGTTACACAGTATCTCTGTAACACATTCAGTCACCCTGTTACACATTCAGCCATTTTGTTACACAATCAGCCATTTTGTTACACAGTTGGTCACCCTGTTACAGTTGGCCACCCTATTGCAATCGCGCCCGTCCTGTTATGCAATCAGCTAATCTGTTACCCAGTCACTCAAGCAATTGGCCACCCATTTCCACAACTGTTAAGATAAGAATAATATTCTTTAATATACTAATTGCTATCCGCAAAATTCCGCATTTTGGTGTACAAACAAGTCAAACATGGTATAATAAAGAAACGTACATAATTTCTATATCCAATCAATGTCAAAATGTTTTCAAATAGCGCAATATCATAGGTCCAAAGTTCAATATAATTTTTTTAATAAAATAAAAATTTTGTTCTTCTAATGACCAACAATTTATGCTGCACTTTGGTTTATGGTATTACATTCAAATATGATAAAGCATTCTCATCAAAAACGATTTCCTCGCTAGGTTGTCTGCCCTAGGGATGATTCGGTCATGTAGTCTTGCCTCATGGAATAAGGCTGGGGTCTCAATGGTGGGAGGAGTGGGTATAACGCATGTCCTTGATTAAGTTATTCTGTTTTTCTAAGACTACGTGTGTTTTCTTCTATGAAGGACTCCGTGTACTGGGCCGACATGGAGGCAAAGTCTGTTCAGAAGATGTACAAGTTCCTCGTGGTGGACGAGACGCATACGACGGCCACGACTGTCCTCGAACATCTCACGAACCCACATTCGATCGAAATCTACCACAAACTGAAACAACCGGAAGGTGAGTGCTCCCCCTCTCTAGGGATGGTGCTACATAAATTCAGATTTACACATGGGCGTCCGCAGGAATTTTTCTAGGGGGGGGCGCAAACATTTAAATAATTGTCACATGGTCTAAATATAATGGGTGTCAGTTTGAATTTTTATATTACCACTTGAGAGAGAATCCTATAGCCTACCTATAAGTTATGCGCCCAAAGAAAGATATATAGGTTCAACTTGTAGAACGAATCGATAATCACATTGAAAATCGCGTTGTAACAACCACAACCAAACAATCTAAATTTATGTGCAACTATGCGAAAAATCCAGGGGGCGCACTTGCACCCCACTGCGGACGCCCATGTATTTACATGTGAAGCCTTCATCGGAAGAACCACTAGAGTCCATTTTTGACATTTTTTAGTTATCTGTGTCCTGCCATTCTTAATGCTATAGAGCATGTATTGACAAGTTCCTTTTTCAGAAAACTAACGTCAGTCCAAAGTTATAATGAAAATAAAATATAGTGTTCATGCAATAACCACGGAAGTCCATGGACTTCAGTGGTTCTTCCATGAATTCACATGTAGGCCTATGTATGTATGCAAGCATGCATGATTGCATGTACGTATGTATGTATGTATGTATTTATGCATGTATGCATGCATGTATGTATGTATGCATGCATGTATGTATGTTTGGCGCTGAAGCATCTGCACCATACCATCATGACTCTAAATAATTTTGTTTTAAAACGGAAATCTTACACTGACGATGAAAATACCACATATTGGCATTAAGTTACTCACAACACAAGGACAATCCACTAAAATAAAGCGTCACCTTATAAAATTTTATTCATTTTTAATTGGTTATATTATTTTGCTACTGAAAAGCAACTTTGAAATTATCCTTATAGGACAATTCTTGAATATCCTGTATGCACACTGACAACTTGGGGGAAAATGTCCTAAAAATTGCCATATACAGCATGTTAAAAAAATTTGTATGTGGCGCCACCTAGCTGGTAAGCCAATATAATTTTAACATGTTACAGAGACAACACATATCAACACATGTGCCAAATGTTATTTCCATATTTTCATAGGTGAAGTATTTGTAGACTTACAAAGTTTATTTTGTGAATATCTCAAAATCGTAAAAATGGACTCTAGTGGTTCTTCCGATCAAGGCTTCATGTGGCATTTCAGTAAAGTCAGTTGTAATTGAATTATGTTGTTGCGTAGTATGGGTGGGGTGGTACTCGACTGTGTAATGGTTCTGTTGAGAGACTGGGATTCGAATTCTTGCCATCGTGATGGAAATATTGGTTTCTGCTCTACCCACTCCCCTAGCAAAACATTGGTTTCTGCTCTACCCACTCCCCTAGCAAAACATTGGTTTCTGCTCTACCCACTCCCCTAGCAAAACATTGGTTTCTGCTCTACCCACTCCCCTAGCAAAACATTGGTTTCTGCTCTACCCACTCCCCTAGCAAAACATTGGTTTCTGCTCTACCCACTCCCCTAGCAAACATTGGTTTCTGCTCTACCCACTCCTCTAGCAAAACATTGGTTTCTGCTCTACCCACTCCCCTAGCAAAACATTGGTTTCTGCTCTACCCACTCCCCTAGCAAAACATAGGTTTCTGCTCTACCCACTCCCCTAGCAAAACATTGGTTTCTGCTCTACCCACTCCCCTAGCAAAACATTGGTTTCTGCTCTACCCACTCCCCTAGCAAAACATTGGTTTCTGCTCTACCCACTCCCCTAGCAAACGCAGCAGTATTGAGTACGCTCATTGCTCACTATATACACTGTTGGAGGGGGGGGGAGGATGAGAATTGTGTCTATTTAATGTCTAAATAGCATATCTATATAAATAAAAAGGAAACTTTCCAAAGGTTTGTTCCCAGTGTTCTCGGAAAGTTACGCACAGATTGTTTTGAAAATTTAACAAAACCTTCCATTCCAATAGGACCGTGTTGTAAGATGCTTTTTTCTCGAAAAAACGCAATCTTTTCCACAGAAAGTGAACTTTGCAGTTTGTTCGACCGCCATTTGCAAATTCAACAAAACCACAGGGTTGCCAAATTTTCTAAACTTTTTGTCCCGAAATCACGTTGCGAAGTCGCCCAAACGTCACGAGATTTCGGAAACGCGAAATCACGTTGTAAAGTCGCCCAAAAGTCGCGAATGGCCAACTTTATCACCGTGGAGAAGGAACGGTGTGAGGGAGGAAATAAGGAAGAGGGAGCGGGACGAAGCGGGAGGGGAGGGAGGGGGAGGGGCAGAGGGAGGGGAGGGGGAGGGGAGGGTTGTACACTCGTTTCAGCCAGTGCAACGCGTGGCCGGGTACAGCTAGTATGAAATAAAAATTGATAATATGGTTACTGGTTTTGATTGAATTACAGGTGAAAGTTACTGTGGAGAGAACAATGGTGGATGTTCACACATTTGTCTACCAACTCCTCGTTATTCGCATTATCGTTGCATCTGTCCATTGTCCACGGACAAAACAAAGCACTACATTGTCGATCCAGATAACTCTTCTTCCTGTCAGCTAGTCGGTAAGCTGAGTTGTTTAATTACTGAATTAATTTGTTTAATTACTAAATTAATTTGTTTAATTATTAAATAAATTTTTTAAACACTAAATTAATTTGTTTAATTACTAAATTTATTTGTTTAATTACTAAATTAATTTGTTTAATTACTAAATTTATTTGTTGAATTATTAAATTAATTATTTGATTATTAAATATTTTTTTATATTTTTAAATGATTATAATTTGTATCCATCCAACCATCTATCCATCCATCAATTTATCTATCCATAAACTATCATCTATTGAGTTTATATGGAGCCCCTTCAAGGTAACTATTCAGAGGTGCTCCGTATCCAGGCACAACCAAAGAATCTTGTGTCTAGTTTCACAGAAAGAGTTGAACAAGTCCACGGAAGGGAACGCCGGCCAACAGAATTGAATATGTGCAATAAACGATAAACAATAAACAACGAAAGGCATTATGCTTACAAGTCGTAGCATGATCACAAGTTATTACAGGAGTGGAGTTTATCTTTATTATTTATTTATTTCTCACATTTACTATAGCGTCCCTTCAAGAAACCTACTCAGAGGCACTCCGAACTACAGCGCAGGCTGAAACGCACAAGCAATTGCGAGTGAAGGACTTGCTGAAGGTTCCGGCATCACGTCTTAAGGTGAATTCGAACCTGGAACACTCCAGCACCGAATCTACCACTACGCCACCACACCCCACAATGACATCCCTGCAGGTTTAGAGCACTATTGAAGAGTTTTTTTCGTGAATTGACACTCTATACATGTATTAACCCTTTACCCGTTTGCCCCGAGAATATCCGCTGAAACATGGGCTTAACAAGAAAAATGAACGGGTAAAGGGTTAAATTACAATTACAAGATTTTATTACTCGCCACACATTATACAGTCACTTGTAACTTATTTTTCCTTCAGATGGCGCTGCTCTCCTGTCGACCGCAACAAACAAAAATTCATCGCTACCAACGGGAACCTCATCTCCAGAAACTACGACAACGCGCTCTCAGACAAACTTCATCAACCTCAAGTCACCCGCTGTCACGACATCCACTGCGGATGGGCAGTTGAGTACTCATGGGGGAGGTGGTGGGGGATCCAACCTGGGGCATTCGGGGAGCGATGGGGACACGAAAGCCGACAACATGTGGGTGTACATCGGTGTGGCTGGAGCAGTTGGACTGCTCATCATACTCATACTGTCCATTGTAAGTGTACAGTTAATAGTATTGTTTATTTATGGCTGTTGTTATTTATTTATTGCTGAACATTGTTATTTATTTATTGCTATTGTTATTTACTGCTATTGTTATTTATTTATTGCTATTGTTATTTATTTATTGCTATTGTTATCAATATTGTCCGTCGTAAGTATTATTGTGTCTGGTAGTCTCTCCTCTTCCTTCTCTCCTCAAAACCTGCTTCTTTTCGCAGGGCCTTGAGGCTTACATACTGGGAGCTCTTCTGACCGGATCACCGTACCATAGGTGCTTTATATATGCTTAAATACTATAATTTAATGCAATACAATGCAAACATACCACCACACCATCTGTGGCATTCAGAGAATTTTTATAGTTCATCTTAGGGAGAGCTGCTCAGAGGTGCTCTATATTAAGTGCCAAGCGTCATTCACAACTGAACAATTACATCATTAACATCAGTTGTCCAAACTGTGCAGAATAAGCCTGGTCATTAATCTGGTTCCCGCAACTTTGCCGTCTTAGGCTCTGTAGAAATCTCGTGGTTACGACACGATTACGATTATAACTTATTTTAAATGTTTGACCTGTCATTGTTTCTGTTAGGTTGGCTACAAGTTGTACGCACGTCACGTCGCGAAAAACCTGCACTTTGACAATCCAGTTTTCGAGCAGAAGCCGCTTCGAAACTCCGAACGCCAGGCGGACTCGAGAGCATGAAAAGAGCAACTCATATCTCCCCACCAACCGACTGTTTACGTACATATGGTCAGTGACCCCACTCCTGAAAATTTGTTCAGAACTTAATTTTAAAATGGTGCATTTTTATTATTATTGTTACAGTAATTTTTTATAGTGTCCTTTCGAGGTTGGCTACTCAGGAGCGCTCCCAGTCCATCTTCGTTCGAATAAGATAGTCTTAAGAACAGTGAGAAATGAAGAAATTTTTAACATTCAGTCTATTTAGGCTTCAGAAATCTTGATTCTGTCTTCATTAATTAATATCTGTCGATCACATCACGCAGAACGCTTTAAAAAATGTCGAGTTTGAACTTCTCTTTGCAAATTGTATTTATTCTTTTATTTTCAAATAGTCTCTTGACAAGGTTTTGCGGGGCAGACAAGATTACTTGGTGAGCTAGAAATAGAAATGCCTTTAGTGTGTAGCACCGGATTGAGGCCGCTTGTTTTGGTTTACTGTGTTACTAATGTCAGAATTTATTTACGGTATATATTTAATTACTTAAAGTAAGTAAGTACTAAGTATATTCTTTAACATAGCCAACTGCCAAGCAGCACTCTGATGAACATGTATCACATATAAAATTCACATATATTAGACATCAGAAGCTAACAAGACTAAACACTCTAATTAGTGGTTAGATATTTTATTTTTGTGTTTTTAGACATCGGAAAAGAAGACGTGCAGTAGTTTCAATTATCCGGAAGAGCGCTCGCTAATTCTTGATACTCCAACAGTCAATACTTCCAAAACAGATAGTCAACGCTTGTTAAATATCCGCGATCGCAACTTGCAATTTTCCACAACCCTCGACTAAAATGATTCTTGTTTTCAACGACTCGAGACGTTGAGCCGACGCTCTGTTCCCTTCTTGTCCTCTACACACTTTGTCTTCGTGTGCAGTGTCTCTCGTCGCTAAACCAGCTGCATCAGTGATTAGTTCGCAAGCTAGTAGTTGTTGATATCAACTTTTTACGTGTCAACAGGGTGTAAGACTTGCGTGCGCAGTTGCAATTGCAAAGATTTTTGACGCAATTGGTTTTCGCTGCAACTTCTGCGGTCTAATACGACGCGAACCATGGAATGATGAAGAATATGCGGTGATGACAGTCTTTCAAACGGAACTACCTTGGATAAATTTCTATATATTAAATTGCATCGCATGTTGGTGAAGAGAGAGAGAGAGATAGGGAGACTTTTTGTGTACATTGTGGACTATGTAACGAGAGCTGAGCCGCTTTTGCTGTTGAATTTGTGCATATATTTGTTATTTCTTGACTTAGTCGTGTTTGAAAAAACGAAGCATTGTAAATTAGTAAATAATTCGTAAATTAATTGCAGTGTGAGTAGGTTAGTGAGTTTCGTTTTGCGCATGGTGGGTATATAGCAATAGCACTCTTGATAGGTTCAAATAGTTCTGGTGAATTTTTCGTGATAACTTAATTTATTATTAGTATTATTTTGTAAAATTGACGGATTGTCCACCAATGGAGAGGAAGCGAAGGATTCTAGCTTGATATTATCATTTCTTGTTTACCTGGGATGGAAATAATCTAAGTATTTGGGAGAAGTTGCAAATTTGCGATGCATTCACGAAGTCCTGATCTTTTGGCTAACCATGTGCTCGATAGATCATCATTTTTTTAACATTATTATTGTTATTATTTGTTATGATTTTTTTATTATTGCTGCTTATTTTTATTTATTATTATTTCCTATTATTTCTTGTTAGTTCTTTTTTGTTTATTATTATCATTACTAAATATTAGTAAACAGATTCTAATGTCTTTTGTACTGTGAACCAGTGCGGTTGACCAGTAGTGCACATATGAGAACTAGTCATTTCCAGTTCTTTCTCGAGATCTGTGTCATTTGTAATTGTAACCCATTTCTTTTGGCTTCATCAATTGGCTTTACTTTTTCTCAAAATGTTGTTTTCGCTCGAGCAATGTACAACTGTTGTTGGTCTCCTTAACTCCTTATTGAGATTTCTATGTGTACTGGAAAAGAAATGCTCGTTGGACTTTTTACATCTCGCTGATGTTTTTGAAAGCTGTTGCATTGAAAAATCTAGAGCTGCAAATAGTTGCCAACTTGTTGTAAGCAGAACTTTGTTTCCAAAGATCATATCTAAATGTATTTTGCAAGTTCTTTGTATTTTGGTGTAAACCACGACCGGAAATTCTGTAAGTAGTGCAGATTGTGATTTAGCTGCCAACCATAGCATGGTATCTCATTTCAGCTATGCATCATATTCTTGCTTATAGTGTCAGCTACCCACTGCAGCCTGACTCAAAGTTTCAGCTACCTACTACAGCCTGACTCAAAGTTTCAGCTACCTACTACAGCCTGACTTATGGCTTCAGCTATGCACCGTAACTTGGCTTATAGTTTTAATAATGTTACGGTAATATCTTTAGAGATCGGACAGACATCTAAAGTGGCTGAAAATTCGTGTACAAAGATGTTTTATAAGTATGGGCCTACATTAGTGTGGTACACGTTGTTGGACAAATGCTTGCTGTACAGAATGTCATGTTTATCAATTATTTTCCCATTTACGCCACCGTGTTCTATTGGTGAATATAACTGGTTTGATATATCGAAGGGTAGGGCCTATTTATCGTGGCCAAAGTCATTTTTTGTGCTGCGCCGCCAAGAGTATACGTGCTGCAATGTCTGACTGTATGCCACAGTTGTTGTGCTGCACTGTTGTACATTTGTTGTCTTTAGCCACATTTACTTGTTGCATGCGACCGGATATTTTCTCTGCTGTAAAAATATATATCGGAGTGCGTAGTTGACTTGTCGTCGTCGTGCAGATCTGAGGCGATTTTGCCCGTGAGTGTAGCACGTTGGTTGCACTTTCTTGAACATCTTTGGTGTTTTTGTAGATTTTGAATCTTCCTTTTGTTGGGTTGGGATTGGGGGGGGGGGGGTGTCTTTGTGGTAGACCTGGTTATATACTTGGAGTGGAGTTAGTGAGGTAAAGATATCGTGTTGCCACTCAGCTGTAGCACTAGTATGGTCTTTGCATAATTTGTATTCATCTTAATGAGTGACCTCCTTCTTTTCTCGAGGGCTGAACGTTGCTTGTTTTATTTTATTTTTGAAGATCTAACTATACTGGATCTGTTGTGAGAAAACCTGAAATTCTTAAATGATTTTCAGGATTTTTTTCTCATTATGCTTTTCTAAGCAACATTTGGAAGTGATTTTTTTTGTGGCGACTCCCCATGTAATGGATATTTCTCAGAGTTTAGCCACAGTCGGATTTTCTTCCAAGTTGAGGTATCTCATTGGTATCATTATTGTTATAATTGAAGAGACTAGATAGATAAGTTTACTCTGTTGAAATCTCTTAACTAAGTTTGTCTCTCATTTTGTTGATGGTAGTGTAAAACAAGTGTTAGTTTGTTCTATCTCTGTCAATTGTAATAGTTTGGAATTGGAGAAGAATGCTACCAATTTTTATGTTCAGATTCACAAAGTGTTGCAGCCTTTTTCTCTTGTGATCTCAATCTGTTGTGAGGGTATGATCAGAAAAGGGTGTTCAAATCTCGGTTCCCCACAAAGGAAGATTTTTATTTCATGTACACAGAATTAATTAATTTCTCTTATTATTATTGTTGCTGTAGGTAATTTTCTGTTGGCTTTGTTTACGGGCAAATTCAAGTGAAGAATTTGTAAATTTGACCGGTCCGAATGAATGAATATCTTTGTCTTTATGACGTGTTGTTTATTGTATTGTGACCTATTTATCGGCGGTATTGTCCCGCGAAAACATTCCTCTTTTACAGTCTAAGCTGATTTTCGCTTAAATTGTCGACAGTCCGTAGCTAGTGACTTCCTTCCTTCACGTGTAGGAATAGTTTTCTTTTCATTGTTCGTTTAGTTTGCAGTATGTTCGCTGTGGTGTTGTTGTGAGTTTGTACTTGGTTGCTCGTGTTAGCACATAATCTGTTCACCTGTTTGTTGGTAATAAAAGTTAAAGGAAATATTGATCTTTTTCTTTGTCAGCTAAGGTTTATAAATAATAAACTGTATGTTGACTTGCTTTGCATTCTGTTGATCAAAACGCCATTTTGAATCTGAGCGTTCAACAGAAGCTGGCCTCTGATTGGTCGAGTATTTGGTATAAGAAAACGCCTGTGATTGGTCGAGTTTCAGAAATCGTCTGCGATTGGTCATTATGGCTCAGTCTGCAAATGGCGGATGGGCTAGGCTCACTTTCAAAATAATTGAACTTTTCAATTATACACATTTTTCAATAATTGGGATAGAATGGTATATCCCCTGGATACTCTATTCCCGGTATATTCCATCCCCACGAATAACTTTAAGGGTATAGAATACCCCGTGACACCGGCATGCATCGTGAGGAATATTAATTTTACAACATTTATTTATATAATTATTATTTCAAGCCAGAGAAACTCAACGAAAAGCAGACGGTAATTAATTCGCCAGCTCAACTTTAAATGGTGCGCGGAAATGAGAGACACTGTAAACATTCATTCAAGATAATAATAATATAGAATAATGGACATTTAAGATATTAATACAGAATAATGGACGATCACTTGTTTAGTATTTTTGTTCACATGAAACAAATCAGAAATTGTAGATAGACCGCAAATAATTTTTAAAACATCAACTAGCCTACGTTCGCTAACGCTCTTCAATAGAGGAATATCCACAACACTTGTGACAAAAGCCCTCACTAACAATTAATTCATCCAGTGCACAAGAACACAAGTTCAACACAACGTGCTATGTTTTAACACGGGAAGAATTTATTCCGGGAATTTTTTCTCAAGTGTATATAGGGGCCTAGGCCTATTTGCTGACTCTAGATTCAAATGACTAGTGTTACTTCGATCACAAAGGCTTCCACCCTTAGCCTACTAGAAACGGGTGACTCTTAACAACACAAACAATATAATAATTATGACAAATAATGATAACTAAATAATATATAGGCTAATGATGTCTAGTAGTTTTTGCACTCCTCTGCTTACGCACCATTCTGCTTAACCCTTTAATACCGAGATTAAAGGGTTAACATTGTGATCGAAATTCGAAAGATAAGCGCAGGGCACCAGCTTACTCACAAGCATAGCATCCTATCAGAAGAGTATAATAAAAGTTGTCTGAAGTCCTGTAGTAGTAGTCCTCAGTAGTCCTGTTGCCATAAAGAGGAGTAGAAAGAAGAGGAGGAGGAGGACGAGGAGGAGCTCCCAAGTTGTGTTATGTCCCCCAGAGCTATCAACTTAACCCCAACAAATAATACTGATGAAACTAATAATAATGGCAATAATAATAACAATAGTAGTAATAATAATAATAATAATAATTATTATTATTATTATTACTATTATAAAACACAAATGATTCCTATTGCAATATAATATCACTCATAATATTAATAGTAGTAATAATATTGACAGTAACAGGATAGTATTAATAATAATAAAAATACTACCAACTACTACTAATAATAAAGATTATTATAATAAAGATAATAATAATAGGCATCAAGCAAGATAATCTAACATGTCAAAACCAGGTCCAAAAACAGTTTATACATCAACACCCAGTCCCACTGACTGGTTAGTCAGACGGTCGGTCAGTCAGCCAACCAGTCAGTCAGTCGGTCAGTCACTGAGACAGAGAAAGAGTCAAGCCCTTGTTGGTAAACACAAACCTCCGTTCAAAGTTCCGCATTAAAACATGGATTCTTTTAAATTTAAGACATGGTCTGATACATGATGCGTAAATAAATCAAATAGAACACTACAGCACATTAATTCACAATCAGTCAATGTCAATGCGCAGTGAACTGGTTACAGAAGTAGTACGTTAACCATTTCTAAGACGACAGTGTAATACTTATAAGTTACTGGAAAACGAGTGCAGTTTGCTAACAGTGTTAAGGGGGACTCCGAGGGACAACATGGGACCGAAATAGGACCGACATAGGACTAAAATAGGTTCTGCATGGGACTCAAATAGGCCCAATATGGAACCAAAATAGGAAAAACATGAGGCCAAAATGGGCCAAACATGGGACCAAAATAGGATCAACATGAGGTCAAACTAGGCCCAATATGGAACCAAAATAGGGTCAACATGAGGCCAAAATAGGGCCATCATGAACCAAACTAGGGCCAAAATGGGACCAAAATAGGGTCCACAAGAGACCAAAATAGGGCCCACAAGAGACCAAAATAAGGCCCACAAGGGACCCATCTTCCCATATACGACCCATGTAGATCTGATATTAGTCTGATTAAATACTTTTGAGCTTGATGACAGAGTGAAACAGGCAATGATCAGTACCAATGATCATAAATTAATAATCATAATCAATGTTCAGAATCATTTATCGCAAATCAATGATCGTAATGAATAATCATAAATCAATTGTAGGTGCCAATATTATCATAAATCAATAATCATCAATACATCAGTCTCCACTACTTCGTTTAAACACACAAGTAGCCAGTCAAAAAGGTAACATTTCAATAATAAACAGAATGTTCACCAATAATCATATTATTCAAGACAGCAACGAGCTCATAAAGCAGGAAAATTTAACAAAGTTGCAACTACAATTAGCGATTCGTCTAATTAGAACATCAAATCTGTTGAGTAGAACAAAAGCCGAACACTAAACGCTGCAGAAAGATACATATAAACAGGGCCGGATTAAGGCATGTTCAACATGTTCGGCCGAACAGGGGCCCCCACACTTTAGGGGGCCCCCACAAATGTGTTAAAAAAAAAATTTTTAGCAAATTTCGGCCACACGGCTATTTTCCCCAAAATTTTTGCGGATGACTAAAAAAAAAAAAAAAAAAGATCATCAACTTTTTTGGCGGATGAAATGGTACGATTTTCGAAAATTTTTGGGGCGGATGACTAAAAAAAAAAAAAAAAAGGTCATCAACTTTTTGGCGGATGAAATGGTATGATTTTTCTGAAAAATTTTCCGCAAAAAATTTTCGAACAGGGCCCCCACAAAAATTCTCGAACAGGGCCCCGACATTGCTTAATCCGGCCCTGCATATAAAGTAAATATGTAGGCAGCTAGTCATAGCAGCAATATGTTTACAGCATGCTCACGTAGAACCTGTAGCCTGAGCTAAGTTGCTATGTACACGTCAACGTACCCTGTACAGAATTACGATGCACTCAAATTACGACTCAAATGGACCGACATGATTTCACGTAAATGTTTTTTTGAGTCATTTAAGAATTGTATTTTTGTGAAATTATTTTATCACTAGATTCACTTGCTGTTAGAATCACGTCCGATACTTGTTTAGTAATTTTAGTCTTGTGCCATCTGTTTTCTTATGATTATTTACAACTTGCATAATTTATAAATATAAATTGTTTACCTCTCTCAACACTTAATATATGATCATTTGAGACTTTAGAACTGTGATTATTGATATTATTAAAATTTTAATTAATTTTATGAATATGCTGTTGTCACTATTTCGCTCAAGGTAGTTATATCTCTCATTCTTACACACTGTCTAGACTCCAGAAATGAATTAAATAATGTTATCAATAATAATTTTATTTTAATTATTTAATAATAATAATATATAATAATGATAACAAGAATGATAATAAGTTATTACCATTCTTCTTATTATTAAAATTTACAATCATTTAATTTTGTTCTATTAATAATAATAATATTATTATTATTGTATTTTACTACTCTGAAATCTTTCATTACATATAAGTTGACTAACTTAAAATCTTATTCAATTTGCAACATTGTAAGCGCATTTGCTATTAATTGATTACTGTTCATTCGTTCTAAATTCTGAGAACAAAAAGCACGACAACGACAAATAGAATCAGAGATATACAGAAACATTTTTCTTGTTGAATGAAAGCTTCAGAGTTTCGAGATTTCAGTTAAAAGAAGAATTGGAGGAAAACCGTTAAACAACCGTACAAGACCACAACTCTCTTCCATTTCCACTTACGGCCTTTGCGATAGTTTGTATGTGCACTTGTTATAGCGCCCCTTCAAGCTCTCTCTCTGCTCAGAGGTGCTCCCGAATGCAGAGCGGACACTGCATCGGAGTTTCACGCCGAAGCGCTGAGCAATTGCGAGTGAAGGACTTGCCTAAGGTCCCTATGCGGCGGCTTGAGGGTGGATTCGAACCTTCCGACTCTAAGGCAACGACGCCACCACTACACCACCATCAGCCATCCTTTACCAATACCAATCCTGGACAAAACCACCATAGTTTTACTTGTCCATACTCCATTAAGTGAGTTTCTCTTGAAGTGGCACTAGTTATAAAAATTCATGATTACGATATATGAACTTTACACTAGGAAACTGCAATTTCTTTGTGTCCACTTGTTTTAAATTGTAATTTTTTTAATGTAGGCTATTGCACCTGCCTGCCCAGCCTTCAACGCACTATATACAAATTTACCACTACCATGGGCGGAGTTTGGTTTACGTTCGGGGGGGCTAACCCCGTGTCTGGGCCTTATTGGGAGGCTAACCCCAAAAAGGATACCATTTTCATGGTAAAAAAGTTGAATCTGGGCCTTCTTGGAGGGGCTTAGCCCCCTAGCCACTGATAAACTCCGCCTATGACCACTACAATATACTGCACCATTGAGATGAATTAAGAGGTGATACATATTCCTCGACCTTACTATACTCACTATGAACATTTCTCAGAATCAGTCAAGCACTATTATAGCCAATGTAGATATTCACAAGATTCTAACATTCAAGACTTCTATAGCGGCTTAAATATGTCTAAAGTTACAGCCTCTGTGACCCAACAAACACCACTACCACTGCGCCTCTAAACTCTGCTCGTGGAATTGTAGGAATTCTATTTCGAAGCACCAAGTACGCGACAACAGAAATGCAGCAAAATGGCCGGCATTTCCTTATGAGCTCTACAGAAATCCAACAAAATGGCCGACATTTACTAATGAACTCCACAAAAAATCCAACAATATGAGTGACCTTTCCTTATGAACAGCACACAAATTCTGCAAAATGGCGACACTTCCATTTGAACTGCACAGAACTCCAACAAAATGGCCGACATTTTCTTACGAACCGCACAGAAATCGAGCAAAATGGCAGACTTCCTTAAACAGATTTTCACACAAATCCAACAAAATGGCCGACATTTCTTTACAGATTGCATTGTTCTACAGCTGACCACTGGAGAAGAAAAATTGTTGAGGAGGGCAAATGCTTCATGAATGAATGAACCAATGACAAAAACTGCTGTCGCATGAATTCAAACCCCACACGGGTGAAGGCAAAGAACCAACACATAATAATATCCTTGTTCATTCAACCAATATTGACCAGTTTCTGCGCAAATCACAAGTCATCTTTGTCTCAAAGAAAGTCTCTACTACTGCGACGATATCTTCTGTGGAATGTCGTCCATCCTTAGACAGGCGCTGTGGACAAGACCTTCGCTGTGTCCAAGCCGGCACATCTTCCAGTCGGAATCACGGTCTTGCAGGATGACCAGTGAACTGCCCTTCTCAAAGCTCAGCTGTTGGCTGTCGGCCGCGATGTAGTGGCACAGCGCACGAGCGGACCTGGACAAGGAAATGACAATCAAATTATTTTTCATTTATTTCAGCAACTTATCACCCTCATAGTCAGAGAGTGATTCCTACTCTGATCAAAACAATCCACCACCTTGCAAGGTTTTACTTCCTCAAAGAAATCCGCCCCAATACAACCTCTCTTTAGTTGGAATTGTATCTGTAAAATTATGAAGCGCTTCTTAAAGTGCACACAAAACAGAGGCGCTCCCAGAGCGAAGAACCCAACTCATTGATTGTCTGCTTAATATGTGTAATGAAGACATGAGTTCAAGTATAAGAAGCGTGCAATCCAAACAATTGAGCTATAATAAACCAATAATAAATAATTGATAAACAATAAATAATTAAACAATAAATAATCAATAACTAATTAATAAATAATTAATAAATAACATAATAAAAATATAATAACTATAATAAAAGAGTAGAGCAGGACAAGAGACCAACCTCAGATTTCGCGACACTGGTTCCACCCTCGCCATCGTCGCCCTCGTCTGGTTCCCCGCTGACGACGAATCCAAACTGTGAGCCTTGAGAAACTGCGAACTAGTCGACAGCGGTCGCCGCCTCTTGCCTCCGCTTCTCTCATCAACCACCGCAGCAGCAGCAGCACCGGCGTTTATCTGCCCCATGGATTGACACTTCACCACTGACAACGATGACGTTGATGATGACGCACATCCGGTTGCCGTCGTTGCCACGGTGTCGCTTAGCAACAGTCGATCGAAGATGTTGACCAGTCGCGAACCAAAGTCGCTCCATCGTTTCTTCGTGACGCTCTCGTCGAGCACCGACGAGGAAGTCTGTGCGGTGGTCAGGGACGAAGGCAGGGTGCTACGGGTTGACTGACCGCTTGCGAGGTGGACAGCCCGCGCCCCCAGCGTGCTGATGGTGTCAGAAGAAGAGGGTCGGTCCATGGAAGCCGCTGTGAGACTCGCAGATCCGAGCAGCCGAGACGGTCTGGAATTATTATTCCGTAGCTGAACCTTCTCGGAGTCTGAGCAACCAGGCTGGACTACATCGGATGATTTGCACTGCGAGTTGTTGACGGGCTCTCGTGAGTCGTCGGATTTAAGAATGTTCGTGTGCTGTGGAACCGACGACGGTGGTGGTGGTAGTTGCGGTTTAACGTCACTCTGCGACGGTATGTCACATCTCGGGGTTTCCTTCACCGTGGGTTTTTCCCCGAATTCGGTGTTCTTTGTGACGAGGACGACGTTCTTTGGACTCAAGTCCTCGAAGCTGTAGTTGGTCGCGCCACGCCGGTAGACGCGACCTCCAAGGTTCATGTCCTTCAGCTGCTTCGTGATGCGCAGGAAAAACCCGCCGTCGCTCTCCGATCCCGAAGACGATTCGACGAGACAGCTCGCGTCGCTTCCGCCCAACAACTCCATGCTCTCCAGCGGAGCGAGACTCCGAACGCTGCTCACGCACGCCGGTGGATTAACGTACCTCGGGTCCTCCATGACGTGGAAAGTCCCCGGAAGCGACATCGGCCGCGGCTTCCTGCTCACTGCCGCTCGCGTCACGCTCCTTATGAGCGTGGAGCTTTCGTTTGCTGCTGCTCGCGTCACGCTCCTGATAAGCGTGGAGCTTTCGCTCGCAAGTCGTTCCCTGCTCGCGCTGAGCTTCTCGACGATATGGCGCTGAGTCTTCTGCCACAATTCCTTCGTGCGCTGCTTCAGTTTGGATTCGGAGGCTGCGGCCGAGAGCATCTCGTCCTGTTGGAGCGCGAGCTGACTCGAAGAGAGGTTCTCGAGCTGCGTGAGGAACTGCTGACCCTCGATGTAGGTTTCGACGGACCGTGACACGTGTCGGTCGAGTAGGTACTCGGCGAGCTGGTCCTGCTGTCGCCGCTCGAGCATGCGAGTCTCGAAGACGTACTCGAGGCGGAACGGCATCTGAGCGAGCGGCTGGAGCGACGTGATCATGTCGAGGAAGAGACGGTGAGCGCCGGAGTTGCTCAGGTGGATGAAACTCGATGACGTGTAGTGTCGCGCGAGAAGGGGTTTGTGGTTGTGGATGTAGGTGAGCCAGAAGTCGAGCGCCTTGTAGCTGGAAAAGAACGTTCTATTGTATAATTTGTATGGTTATTGGAAAGAGCATTCTATTGTATTGTTACTGGTAAAGGTCATTCTATCGTATTCTAACTAGAAAAGAGCATTCTATTGTGTGGTATTGTGAAGCACTACATTCCATATCATTATCTTGATTGTTTGATTTTCTCATAGGAGGATCTTTTAAGACACCTTTAAATCCCACGTTCCTGAACTATATTAATTTCATTCTGCATCGCCGTTCACTTCAGTGGTTCAGCTGTTAGAGTAGCTCTTGCCTCTCATAAATCTATATAAATAAAAATGAAACTTTCCAATAGTTTGTTGACTTTGTTCCCAGTGTTCTCGAAAACTTACGCACAGATTGTTTTGAAAAATTAACAAAACCGTCCATTCCAATAGGACAGTGTCCATTTTGCTTTTTATCCAAAAAACGCAATATTTTCCACAAAAAGTGAAGTTTGCATTCCGCTCGACCGCCATTTGCAAATTCAACAAAGCCGTAGGGTTGCCAGATTTCCGAAACTCGCTGTCCCGGCATAACGTTGTAAAGTCGCCCAAAAGTCGCGAGACAATAAGGGTTCCCCAAAAAACGCCCAAAAGTCGCGATAGCGCAAATGTCGCTGTCGGCAAAGAACGGTGTGAGGGAGGAAAGCAGGAAGAGGAAGGGGGAGGGGAGAGAGAGGGGAGGAGGATGGGGAGGGGGAGGAGAGAAGGGGAAGGGGAGGTCTTTTCTACCACAGCAACGCGTGGCCGGGTACAGCTAGTTTAAGATAAAATGCATACTGATTACTGCACGAAGACTTTAATTAACGACGTCAACGGTCTTTAATGTCATGATATGTAACGAAAACGCCTCAAAATTTCTTAGAATATCTCAGCATTCTATTGTATTGCAATTGGAAAAGAGCATTCTATTGTATTGTATTTGAAAAAAGAGCATTCTATTGTATTGCTTCTGGAAAAGAGCATTCTGTCGTATTGTAACTAGAAAAGAGCATTCTATTGTATTGTAACAGGAAAAGAGCATTCTACTGTATTGTAACTGGAAAAGAGCATTCTGTCGTATTGTAACTAGAAAAGAGCATTCTATTGTAATGTATCTGGACAAGAGCATTCTATTCTATTGTATTGTAACTGGAAAAGAGCATTCTGTTGTATAGTAGCTAGAAACTGAGCATTCTATTGCAGTGCTTCTGGAAAAGAGCATTTTATTATATTGTAACTATGGAAAAGAGCATTCTATTGTATTGTATTTTACAGTACCACACACACCATATTTA
Organism: Lumbricus rubellus; assembly: GCA_945859605.1. Lineage (NCBI taxonomy): Eukaryota > Metazoa > Annelida > Clitellata > Crassiclitellata > Lumbricidae > Lumbricus > Lumbricus rubellus. Next base: position 6,140,302 of record OX243824.1, on the reverse strand, counting down.
TCATTGTCTTGTTTGCTTTTCTCATAGGAGGATCTTTTAAGACACCTTTAAATCCCATGTTCATGTGTTATATGAATTTCATTCTGCACAGTTGTAGCTTTTAACTCTCATAAACTTAAGATAAAATGCATACTGATTACTGCAATCTTAAAGACTTATTTTCTTAGAATATCTCAGCATTCTATTCTATTTCATAGGAGGATCTTTTAAAACACCTTTAAATCCCACGTCCGTGTGTTATATGAATTTAATTTGCATCGCCGTTCACTTGAATCAACCCGATGCTTCCAATTCAACAACGGGAACACAACTGTAAATCTTGCCTCTCATAAACTTAAAATAAAATGCATACTGATTAATTACTGTAAGAAGACTTTGATTAACGACATCAACGGTCTTCAATGTCATGATATGTAATGAAAACGCCTCAAAATGTTCTTAGAATAGGTCAGTATTCTCTTGTATTGTAAGAGCATTCTTTTGTATTGTAATTGGAAAAGTCTCGAAAAGAGCATTCTGTTGTATTGTAACTGGAAAAGAGCATTCTATTGTATTGTATTGTAGAGCACCACACTCCATATCATTTATCTTGATTATTGGCTTTTTCAAAGGAGAATCTTTTAAAACACCTTTAAATCCCACGTCATGTACAATATAAATTTAATTTGCATAGCCGTTCACTCGAATCAACATTAGATGGCAGTGTAGTCAACGGTTCAGCTGTAGCTCTTCACTCTTATAAACTTGTCAACTTGAGATAAAATGCATACTGTTTGTTTACTGTAATCTTAAAGACTTATTTTCTTAGAATATCTCAGCATTCTATTCTATTTCAAAGGAGGAACTTTTAAGACACCTTTAAATCCCACATTCCTGTGTTATATGAATTTAATTTGCATCACCGTTCACTCAAATCAACCAAATGATTCGAGTTCAACAACGGGAACACAGCTGTATCTCTTGCCTCTCATAAATCTTAAGATAAAATGCATACTGATTACTGAAAGAAGACTTTAATTATCGACATCAAGGGTCTTCAATGTCATGACATGTAATGAAAACTCGTCAAAATTTTCTTAGAATATCTCAGCTGCACTCGTTTTGTATCAGTAACGTGATTTAACTCTCAGAATTTTTTCATATCCTCCTTAGACCTTCATGAACTTTGAGGTCATAGGAGAAGTAGCCATTCCAGATACATTGCTTTCAATATTTCAGGGCTGTTTTTAAGGAATTTTTAGAACTGCACAAGTCCTTCTTTTCCTTCCCATCCTCCATGGTAAATTACTTCGAATTGGAAGACAATGACCGTTTTTGCTAGTTTTAACTGTACATTAGTGCTTCTACAACTGCACAAATCCATTTGGAACTGCACATTTTGTGTACAACTGCACGTTAAAAAAGCCCTGCAATATTTCTAAGTCCCTGGGGAAACATAGGGCCCAGACAGAAAAGAAAAAAATAATAATGATGATAATAATAATAATAATAATAATAATAATAATAATAATAATAATAATAATAATAATAATAATAATAATAATAATAATAATAATAATAAAGATAATGATGATGATGATGATGATGATGATGATGACGATGATGATGATGATGATGATGATGATGATGATGATGATGATAATAATAATAATAATAATAATAATAATAATAATAATAATAATAATAATAATAATAATAATAATAACTAACGACATTTGTTTTAATTACATGTAAGTTACTACCTTTGCACAATCGACCGGTGACGACGACCGCTAAGTCCAGAACAACACTGTTTTTAGTATTTATTGTTTTTAAAGCCTGAGGGATCATAAATACCTCGGGCGCTAAAAATTTTTTATAATAATAATAATAATAATAATAATAATAATAATAATAATAATAATAATAATAATAATAATAATAATAATAATAATAATAACAACAATTCAAAGGAAAAAGAGTTACAATGCTGTGCTATGCGAGAATTACAAATCTTCTACACAAGACAAATATATTCTAGGTAGACAAATTCTGGTAGAAGACACACTCACTTGAGAAGTCCAAATATGAAAGCATTGAAGAGCAACCACGGAGTGTTAAGAAACTTGAGACTTTTCAGCGACTTGACCAAACCCTGAATCAGGTCAATTGGTTGACCTGAAAGGAAACGATATAACACAGCCAACTGTCATACACTGTAATGTAAGGTAATGCATTTTAAGAGTGAACCCGATGCCATAGTCACAATACAAAGTTACTATGGCAATTTATAGCCTCCCTCTTCCAAATCGGGCAGAGTGTTAGCGAAAGAACCCGTGAAGGAAATTATCATTATTAATTAAAATTAAAAGGCTAGATTAAAACTGTCTGACTTTCAACTGATCTTTTCCCTTCTTACCCTTTCAGACCAGGCTCCAATCTTTAGTTTAACACCTCTGAACAGGATGCAGAGCTCGTGAATAAGCTGGTGCCCCACGCCTAGCATTCTAATAGCATCCTATAAATCTGGAGTTTCCCACAACAATAACAACGGCTATTCTATTCAGATGACTCACCAAGTTCGGCTGAATCTTCCATGACCTTGCAGGCGGAGTTCTTGACCTTTCCGAACAGACTGTTGACGTGTGGCTTCAGACCGTCCAAGACAACAGCGTGGATGGCTGGGCACAGGTGTTCCAAGACGAGATGCCCGATCTCGCTGCTCTCCATGGTGCTGCCAAGCTGCACCTGCCAAAGAACAGCTGCAGAATGTGAGACATGGCAAAGATGAGGATGGAGATGGAGTAGGTACAGCAGCTGCAGAGTAAATTTTGGCTGTAGAAAGATAAGTTGAGGTTTGGTATATTGCAACGCCTGCATTATTATTAATCACACTGAAAACGTTCTCACGTTATAACCGACCTGTCTTTTCTGATGGATTCGAGACAAGCCCTAACAGACAGACTTTTAAGTTTATATATTTATTTATTTCACACACAAGAAATTAAAGCAGGGCAAGCTAAGGGCAAAGCAATACAAGGTACATTATTATGGGGATGATTAGGCAGGTAAGACAACGAGCAAGGTGTGATGGGACAGGTCTTGAGTTGTATTGTATTGTATTTACGACAATTTCCATAGCATCATCAGTAGCAAGCTATTTCTAGGATGCTTTACAAGCATAATATCCCTTCTGGGTCTCCATCCCTTCTGGATCTCCCCATGATGACCACTAATCTATTCAATACTTTTGTTTACTGCTATACTTGTTCACGTGGTGGTTTCAGGAAATAAAAGATTGATTGATTAAATATGTATATATATATATATATATATATATATATATATATATATATATATATATATGACATAAAAATATATTATTGTCAATTGTCAACATAAAAAATGCAAAGAGCTCGAAAGCAGGTGTAGCTTTAAATGTTTAAAAAAAAGCAGTTTGAGTTTTGATTTCCTGGATAGGACTTGCAGTTGCAGGGTGGGTTGTGAGGTAAGATCAAATTCAAAAGTCAGCTGACCTTCTTTGACGAATCGCGAGTCTGGCTGAAGTATTTGACGAGTACCTCTACGGCTCGCATCACATCAAAAACCAGTTCTACAAGAAATTTAATCACGATTTAAAACAGTGTTACTTAACCAGTGTTCGACCGAACCCCTGGGGTTCGATGAGCCAGTGCCAGGGGTTCGGCAGAGGTCCTCTGAAATATATAGGCTACATAATTATCCGGGTCAGTGAGTGTGAATGAAAAATCATTTGCTATTTTATTTTTATTTTTCGACTTTTATTTAATAACAAAGGACACATTAAGATGCAATTGAGTGTGTTGGTACGGTTAGTTAACTGTTGGTAGGCCTAGTTTCATGTATTGAATGTAGGCCTATTAATATTGTATCACATCTTGGTAGGCTACAATTTCTTGTTTTCTTTTGTTCCAATTAGTTAAAAAAATATTGTTCAAACTTCAGGGGTTCGGTGAGTGGTCATGAATTTCTCTTGGGGTTCGGCTCTCTTGAAAAGGTTAAGAACCACTGATTTAAAACATGAAAAGTCAACCACACACGAGAGAAATGAGTCCAAAAGTACACGTTTTTCCACAGCGATTGAATATTATTTGGCTTCCGTCCTGCTAATTTTTTTTAGATGCATTCATTGGTAAAAATCCTTCATCACTGCTATTCTTTTGAATGTGTACCACGCCATGCAAGGTAACTGTTTACGAACCGTGCTAGCCAGAGATAAGAATCCCGTACATAAAAGCTATAAAAGTATGCGAGCTGACTGCAACACGCACATAGATAGATTGATGTATGCATCATCTAATGTAGCTATTAGCTAACCGGGGCAGTAAAGAAGTGCTACTACTGCACTAGTAGCATAGTAGCAGTGGTAGCTTTGTTTAACGATGCTGAGTCATAACGAAGGCGATAGGCGTCGCCCTCCTTCTTAATCAAGGCTTGGGACTGGCACCACCGAAAACACAGCAGCGACTGATATGTTACTACAGCTGCTTGCATTCATTCATTCATTCCGAAAATTTATATAGCGCCTCATAAATAGATCTACTCAGCCGCAGTCCTACATGTATACACTGACAGAACCGAGGAATATGAAGACATAATATGCTACTCTTTGCAGCATATCAAATAGTAGCAGACTACTGTATGCTACTCTCCAACTGTAATCAGACGAATCCATGTACACGACCGCTTTCTGCTTTCTTTATTTCTGTAGAGCACTTAGAACACCGACGGCAGTCCGTAAATCTCAAGTATACTAGCAGCGTTGCCACTCTAAAAAATGAAAAAACCCAAGTTGGAGGGTCGGAAAAACCCAAGAAAACCCAAGTTGCACAAATCTTTGAAAATTTCGACAATTTTTCGTAAAAAAATCTGACGACTCTTTTTTAGTCATCCGGACCAAAGTAAATCTATAAATATTTCAATTTCCAGTCCGAAAATTATGATAACCCCTTCTTTTTTTAGTCATCGGGCCCAAATCTTTCCAAAATGTCCACAATTTCCAGATTTTCTTAGTCGAAACAGAAAACCCAAGCAAAAAACCCAAGTTCTTCCCGAAAAAAGCCCATTTTCCCAAGTTCAAATCGAAAAAACCCAAGTATTTTTGTCGAAAAAAAATCCAAGCAAAAAACCCAAGTTCTTCCCCCCAAAAACCCATTTCCCAAGTTCGGATCGAAAAATCCAAGATCTTGTGAAAAACCCAAGGAGTGGCAGCGCTGTATACTAGAGCAACTAGAGGCCGTGACGTTTGTTCAGCTGTTGCTGCTGCAGGGGTCAAGACTCAAGAGCAGTGAGTCAGTGAGTCAGTGCTCTTGAGTCAGTGGAACGCCAAAGTAAAATCGCGGTAACAAGACCCATGTGCTCTGGCTATTTATCTAAAAGATGTACTGTATATTATATATTATACCTAGTTGGGAATTGAGATGTTGAGCGTGTTGTTGTAAATAAATATATCAATCGTCCAAAATAGTCTTGAGCCTTCTAGGTTCTTACCCGTAATTAATTGCAGCAAGTGGGTATCGAAAGAACGATATGAGAAATAATACCTGGTAGTCCATGAGGGTGATTATAATGGACTTACCAATATATGGAAAAGCTTCAAAGGCAGTGTTTACTCTAGGCGTCTCTGGGGGAGGGGGGGAAGGATTGCAAAGCCATCCCCCCCTAAATCAAGCCAGCCTAGGCTTGTCTCCAAGCATAAATGGACATATCGGTAAGTTTCAATGAAATAAAAGTAAATAAAATAAAATAAAATAAAATAAAAGACTAATGTTTTAAGGTTGTCAGAGAGTTTTCGATGAAGATATCGTCGGCGACCCGGCTGTCCGCCCAAAATCTCCGTCTAAAACTGACTTTCTTGCCTCCCCCAGAAACCCGAATCCCCTCCCAAAAGCAGGAGGACTAGATTAAACACTGATTAAAAGGAGATGTTTTGGGATTGAAGTAGTTCAACGACGACAGTGCCTCAAAAAATTGAAGAGGAAGCCAGTGCAGCTCGGCGTTAAAGAGTTAAAGGTCGCACAATCAAGTTTAAACTGAAGTCTTCTAATGATTCTCACCTCTTTTGTGTAAGATGTCCGTCGACAGCGTCACGTCACTGCTGGTGAGAGATGTCGATGGTGACAGGTTCGGTGAGACCATGAAATCAGTGGGAGGCATTTCCGCGTCATCAGGATCCGTTTTGAATTTACTGTCATCAACTGTTAAATCCAAAACAACATGCATTGCTTCCAAATATTTACGAATATTAAAACCTCAGTTCACGAATACTCGATCTATGATGCAGTTACGAATGTATGGAAACAACTGTCAAATCCAAACAACATGTTTGTTTGTATTTGTTTGTATATGCACTTGTTATAGCGCCCCTTCAAGCTCTCTACTCAGAGGCGCTCCCTACTGCAACGCGAACACTACATCGGAGTTTCACGCCGAAGCGCTGAGGAATTGAAAGTGAAGGACTTTCCCAATTCCTCTGAGTCGGTTACTGTGAAGAGATAACTTGAGCATGTCCTTCACTCAGCGCCATCGATTGATGCCTGGCGCCTTGAAATCTTTTTACAATGGATACAGTTTACGAAAGTAAAACTGATACACGATGTTGCTAAGACACCTTTAAATTGTTTCGTTCCGAAAAATATATAAATTCATTTATTTGAGCTTAATTGAATATTCATGGTCTGCTAAACTTACCGAATGATGTAACGATCCTAATTAAGGATCGGTAACGCTGTACAACAATACGTGGAAAATGGTTATCTATCGGTTAGATTATTTTACTAACTCAATTCGGAGATTTACAAAATTCAGAAATGTCACTCACTCAGAGTCTTGCATTCGACTGATTTCTTTGCTGTGGCGGTAACCGACGAGTTTTCAGGGGTCGTCTCCAAAAGCGGCACCTGTGGACATCTGGGTGAGTCGAGGGGACTGGTAGTGGCCGACGTCGAATGGTAAAAGATCTTCTCTGAGAAGCTGACACTCTTCTTTGCCTTGAACCTCTCGTAGTCGCAGTCATCACAGTCCTCCTCCTGGTCGCAATCCTTCTCCTCCGTCCCCTTCTCCACCTCAATCTCCTCCACAATGTCCGCCGCAACCACCTTCACGGTCCCTTCGACGGGCTCCTGATGACTTAAGCAGCCCTGGCTCTTCCAGCGTTGCGGTGGGTGTATTTGGGACAGACTGCCACTGACATGTTCTTCTGACTGGGTCTCGTGAAGCAGGTTTTCGTCGGGGAGTGACACGGGACGCCTGTCCCCGATCAGATAGCTGGGTAGGTACCCGTGCCGTGGCCCGAGGTCGTCCATCTCGCAAGCGGGATTCGACCACGATCGGTGCTTTGCTTGGTTGCGCTGTCGCCGCCGAACCAATATAGATTTCGCGGGCTTTGTCGTCTGCTGCTGGTTGCCACGCAGCGTCACGTGATCTCCTTTAGAGCGCTGGAGACGCGGGGAACTGTGTCGAAGGCCTGACGGGTGTTGGTCGTGGGATGATTTTCTCGACGGAGGAGCGGTCGGGTGTTCGGGTAGGTGATGGCGGGGCGTCCGGATGTGCGTCGGCGAAACGTGAAGGTACTCGACGGGTTTGAAGTTGTTTGTGTCGGTGGTGGTTGTTTCGCGGAAGTAGACGGGGTGAGAAGACGCAAGGGCTTTCGTACCGTCGATCACCGCCGCCCCATTACCACCGGACCCGATCCGTGAGTTGCATTCGCTGCCGCATAGACCACAGACGACCGTTGTCTCACTCCAACTGCCCGAGACCACCCCCGTCTCCCTCCGACCAAGAACGTTGCTGTCCCCCACGAACTTCAACTGGAGGTGAGTTTCGCTTGATGCTGCGTACAGCCTTGGAGGTTTCGGAGGTGTCTTCTGCTGGTTCACCACAACTTCCGTTGAGGGAACGGGCGTCTTTCCACCACCTCCACCACCATCGTCAAAGATCCGTGACATTCTCGGCGTTCTCGTTCCACTACCCGACGAATCGTAGAACCCAGGATCGATTCCCGATGAGCTCGTGCTACAGACGCTGTACGTCGACGTGGAATCGGAGCTGCGGGATCTGTTCCGGTAGATGACCGGACGCGGAGATGAGTCCCGCGAGTCGCTCGAACTTGAAGCCTTGACGTCGGCCGTTGCTGGGCGGCGACACTGGAACAACGGTTTTCCGTATGGATGCGAACCCGCACCCTCCTCGTCCGTTGACGGTTGCTTTCCAGTGGAGTGGTGCCGGGGTTCGGAGTGGGCTCGCGATGTGTCAACTTTAGGAGTGGTTTCAACATCGTCAAAGTCGTCGTTGTATTTTCTCGTGCCCGGATGTGACGTCTTCTTGAGGAAGCTCAGATCAGGGAGTGGCCGGTTGAGAGGATGGGCACTGAGGACCATCCTGTTGTTGTCCATCGTCGTGGAGGAGGACAGGGAATACCCAGCTGGACCGTCCAGGAACAGAGATTTCGGGTGTGGCGGCACAGCGACGGCGATCACTGATGTCTGCTGAGCCTTGCTCTCCGTCAGCGACATCTGGCTTTCGGAAAAGGTAAACGACGTCTGCACTCCGCAATCCATGGAAGAGGGTGGAAACTGGATGGAGCAGTCCACCGTGTCGTGACCGCGAAGCAGGGAAGAGGTTAGGACTGGAGATCCCGCCTGCTGGGCAGTGGTTGTCGAATTATACGTCGGAGGATTTGCATTATACGAACCGAAGGCTGGTTCAGTGTTGGGTCCCACTCCATACCTCGGACATAATCCCGTAAGGACGGGATCTTCCAATCCGCGCTTGCTTGCATAATCACTGGGGGACACCGCGTGCTGTCCAATCCCGGGACCTTTTGACGGGGCACAGCGGGCCACGATGGGAATAAGATCAGTGCGAGTGCTATTGTACACCACATCGACCCTTCTCTCGGGACTGGCCAACTCGAGAGACTCCGTCCACGTCTCCAGCAGTTTCTCCAGGGACAGCGGCGACGCCATTGCCTCGTTGTTGCCCCCGAACTCCCCCATCTCCTCCTGCGTCCTCATCTTACAGTAGATATTCACCAACGTCCCCGTCCCCGTTTCGTCAACCGGCGACAGCTGCTTCACTGATCCGGAGTACCCCTTCGCAGCAAAGGCAACCGCCCTCTCCATTGGGGGCGTCGACAACTCCTCAAGCACCGTCTCCATCAGGGGATCCTCCCCCAATGGAGCGCCCCTCCCAACCGCCCCCTTCACGGTGTTCACCTGTTTCACTTGCTGCCACGTCGTCAGCCCCCCACCAGCGGACGACGAGCAGCAGGGACCGTCATCCCCCTGTTGCCTACTCTTCAACTGTCCCCACGTTGTAAGGCTAGACCCCGCCGGTGTCTTCCTCTCCCTCTCCCTCTCCCTATCCCGGTCCGCCCGTCTCGTGGGGCTCCCACTCACGGCGGCGTTCTGCTCCTCGCCGCGCCGCTTCTGCCTTCCCGACTTCGCCCGCGACCAGCTCGTGATGCGGGTCCTGCTGTCTACACTCGCCACCTGGTGATAGAAAGAAGACTCCTCTTCACTACTGCAAGTCTTCGTGGGACTGCGATCGAACATCAACACGTACTGCTCCTTCTTCAGCGTCCAGTCGTAATTATTATACCGCGCAGTGTCCCGTGTCAGACTCCCCGACATGGCGCTCTCCGTGACCCCACCGGCCCCACCCTCACCCTCACCAACACACGTTGATGTCCCGACACCAGGGGGCTCACCGCAAGACGAGAACAGCGACTGATTCTGCAGCGGGGAGTTGTTGGAAGAGCTCGAATACTCATGTTCGCTCATCGACATTTCCCTCTCGCTATCCGACAACTCCTGATCGGCCTGGTACAGACAAGAGTCGGACTTCGATAGCGCCATTCGCGACCTTCTCCAGTCCTCGTTGTCGTCGTCAATGACAATGGGTGCCCCTCCTCCGTCGTTACCAGGCAACAGTCGCCGTAGCAACGAGTCGACCCCTGGCGGCAGCGACTGGCATTCCTCGGATAGGTTTGCGTCGAATGGAACGGTGAATTCATCGTCGTAGAAGAAGTCATTGTTGAGGGTGTCGTCCAGTCCAGAGATGATCTGCGGTGGAAGAATGTCCGCGGGGGTGACCTGCTGCTGCTGCTGCTGCTGCTTGTCGGACATGTTGGAGGAGCTGTGGCCAGCCAGAGGCAGAGGGAGGTCCATGGTGGTGGCAAAGGCGGAAATGGAAGACAGCTCCTCTTCCGTCTTACCATGTAGCTGTAGATACAAAACCAGCAGAGACTGTTTGTATATACAGTCCTATAATTCGTCTAAAATCCTAGGTCTACGAAATCATAGAAATAAATTTCAGAACATACGCAAATACGGTAGAGAGTTCTTCGGTTATTACCATCATCATCATCATCATCATCATCATCATCGTCGTCGTCATCATCATCATCATCATCATCATCATCATCATCTTCATCTTCATCGTCATCGTCGTCATCGTCATCAGCATCAGCAGCACCAGCAACAACATTTTAAAAATAAAGTTGCTAATATAAAAACACAAAGGAAATAAAAAATATCGATTAGCAGAACCTACATTAAAACAGGAAACAGATAGATTAAGTAAGTAAGTAAGTATATTCTTTAATATACCAGCCGCAAAACGCACTCTGGTTTACAAGCGCACAAAAAAAACGACACATGAAAACAAATACAAGACAAAAATTGACTCCAGTTAGGCAGAACCTATACATTAAAACAGGAAACAGATAGATTGACTCCAGTTAGGCCCAGAGTTCAAGACTTCGCGCACTTCCCTATTATTTTATGTCATCAAAGAATTTATTTAAATCCAACCTGCGTAGGCTAATATACTCAACACTGCAAGGTGATTAAGTCTGTCTTAAAATATATTCATCTTAGACAATGAGCAGTCAGCGCATAATTATAGTGTGATTAAGAGCATCAAGTATAAATTCCTAGCATATTAATTTCTCCATTTGGAAATGAACTTTCAACACCTTTGCCAAGCATAAATTGGTACGCATATATACCTGAACTGCTTCCTATACTTATGCTAAAACCTGTGCTATACCTGTCGCGTCAATACATATTTGAATCGGCCAGCTTAATTATTTATTTCTAGCATTTGCTATAGCTGCACCTCTTCACACTCACTACTCAGAGGCGCTCCCGACTACAGCGCGGACACTGCATCGAAGTTTCACACCGAAGAGCACGAGCAATTGCAAGTTGGTTTTCCCTACGCGGCGGCTTGAGGTGGATTCGAACCTGGGATCCTCCGGCTCTAAGGCACCGAACCCACCACTAGACTACCCCACCCCACCTACCTACTGAACGCGGTACAGAATTAACGATCCAACTTCCTTTCCAGCAGACGAGTATTTGAACCCTACCATTGACAGATAACCCAGCATGTCAGCCACTTCACTATCTACACAGCACACCGGGAACTTTAAGTATGCACCATGAGAATTGACAGCAAATCAAAACTTTACCGAACAAAAGAACGAATAAAACTTAATGCACTTTTCTCCAATTTTATGCGGACGACAATCGACAAAAGCACCGGCCATAGCAATAATTTCTATTTAGCACAACAAAGCGAAATGGTATTGACGGACAGAGGAGGAGGAGGAGGAGGACGATGAGGAGGAGGAGAAGAAGGAGGAGGAGGAGGAGGAAAAGGAGGAGGAAAAGGAGGAGGAAGAGGAGGAGGAAGAGGAGGAGGAGGAGAAAGAGGAGAAAGAGGAAGAGAAGGATGAGGAAGAGGAGGAGGAGGAGGAGGAGGAGGAGGACGAGGAGGACGAGGAGGAGGACGAGGAGGAGGACGAGGAGGAGGAGGAGAAGGACGAGAAGAAGGAGGAGGAGAGGAGGAGGAGGAATAGGAGGAGGAGAAGGAGGAATAGGAGGAGGAGAAGGAGGAGGAAGAGGAAGAGAAAGAGGAGGAGGAGAAAGAGGAAGAGAAAGAGGAGGAGAACAAGGAGGAGGAGAACAATAAGGAGGAGAAGGAGGAGAGGAGGAGGAGGAGGAGGAGGCAGCTGACAGATGGACCCAACGAGACGAGATTCTCCCACGCTGACCATAAGGAATCCACTGGACAGCTGAGCAACATTAACCTTTAACCGGACGGACCCCATCAGCATCGGTTTCGGGGCCTCATTATACACAGATCCCTCCCTCCCCTCCCTCCCCCACTACCACCCATCCGTCTTTCTCTTTCTTCCTTTCTCCATTCGGTCTACACTTCTCTCTCTCTCTCTCTCTCTCTCTCTCTCTCTCTCTCTCTCTCTCTCTCTCTCTCTCTCTCTCTCTCTCTCTCTCTCTCTCTCTCTCTCTCTCTCTCTCTCTCTCTCTCTCTCTCTCTCTCTCTCTCTCGCTCTCTCTCTCTCTGTGTTTCTCTCTATCAGTTTTTGTCTTTCTCTCTCTCTCTTTTTCTGTGTCTGTCCGTCCGTCCGTCTGTCTGTCTCTCTCTCTCTCCCTCTCCTCCGTCCCTCCCTCTCCCTCTCCTCCCTCTGTCTGTCTGTCTCTCTCCCTTTCTCTCCCTCCAAACTTCCTACTCTTCCTTCCTTCCTTCCTATTTCTTTTCGTTCCTCCTTCCTTTTCCCCTCCTTCTTTCTCTTTCCCTTCCACCTAACTTCCTACCCTTCCTTTCACTTCACTTTCCCCATCTCTCTGTCCCTGCCTCCCCTTCCCACCCTTTCCCTTCCTTCCTTCCTTTCTCCCCCCGCCCCCTCTCTCTTTCTCTCCTTCCCTCCCTTTGGCTCTTAAGTCTCTACCCTCCATTTAGCTGGCGGGTCTGAGCGTTTCCTAATTGCGTGGCAGAATATGTACACAGAGCTCATCATATCAGGCAACCATCTAACTATAATCTAACTATAATGTAGGTCGATGGCTCATCCTCCTCCTCATCTGATTCAGACATATTATGTGTCTTCTATCTTTGCCAATGCAGTACGACCCACATGGATAATGAAACCGTATAAAGAGGAAGAGGAGGATGGGTGGAGAAGGATGAGAATGAGGAGCAGGAGGAGGAGCAGGAGGAGGAGTAGCAGAAGAAGCAGGAGAAGCAGGGAAGGAAGCAGAGGACCAGGGTGAAAAGGAGGACGAGGAGAAGCAGGAAGAGGAGGAAGAAGAGGAGGAGGAAGAGAAGCAGGAAGAGGAGGAAGAAGGAGGAGGAAGAGAAGCAGGAAGAGGAGGAAGAAGGAGGAGGAAGATAAGCAGGAAGAGGAGGAAGAAGAGGAGAAGGAGGAAGAGGAGAAGCAGGAAGAGGAGGAAGAAGAGGAGAAGGAGGAAGAAGAGAAGCAGGAAGAGGAGGAAGAAGAGGAGGAGGAAGAGAAGCAGGAAGAGGAGGAAGAAGGAGGAGGAAGAGAAGCAGGAAGAGGAGGAAGAAGAGGAGAAGGAGGAAGAGGAGAAGCAGGAAGAGGAGGAAGAAGAGGAGGAAGAGGAGGAGGAGAAGCAGGAGGAAGAGGAGAATACATCGAGTTGGAATGGAAGCAAGCAGAGGATTGCAAAGACGTTAAGGGAGAGGAGGAAGAAGAGAAGCAGAAAGAGGAAGTGAGGATACAGAGGAAGAGGAGGAGAAAGACCAGAAGTAGGAAGGATTACGAGGAGGAATATAGAGAAATGAAAGCAGGAAGAGGATTACGAAATCAGTAAAGCAAGAGAAAAAGGAGTAGGAGGACAAAGGGGAGAAAGAGAAAAGGAAGAGAAAGAAGAGGAAGAGGAGAAAGAAGAGGAAGAGGAGAAGCAGAACAACAGCATCACCACAACCACCAACACCACCAGCAGCAGCAGTAGCAGCAGGATGCTGGATGCAGGAGGCACAGCGTTCTGAGACCGTGAGTCAGTCTGATGATGCTGGGAATATCCGATAATAATAATAATAATAATAATAATAATAATAATAATAATAATATATTCCTCGAAAACAACATTGCATCGGTCGATGATGCTGTGCTGTGTTTTGCCTTTCTACGCACACTCTTTAGAGCCACCATGTCTGCGACTTTGCGACACTACTGATGCCACAACACTCTGTGTCTAGTGATAAAGAACTTCGTCAACATATATACACACCAAAAGAGATACAAATAAACCGACAGACAGAGATATAGACACAAACACAAGTCAAAGGCGAGGTCAAATCGAATCAGTCTGGTTGAGGAAGCTCATTATACACCGTGGTTCAAAAAAAACTAAGCCAAATTGTTTTTCTTAGTTTTTTTTGAACCACGGTGTATAACTATCTGGTTCTGTTTTAGATTGAATCTAGCCTATCAGTTAGAAAACGGTTCTTGGAACACATGTGTCAAACTGTCAATGTAAATATTAAACAACACTATATTATCTGCTTTCACACAAGTGACAAATATTTCATCATCATCGTCATCGTCAGTGTCATCATCATCATCGGCATCATCATCGGCATCATCATCATCGGCATCATCATCATCGGCCTCATCATCATCATCATCATCATCATCATCATCATCATCATCATCATCATCATCATCATCATCATCATCATCATCATCATCATCATCATCATCATCATCATCTTCGTCGTCGTAATCATCATCATCATCATCAGCATCGTCGTCGTAATCATCATCATCATCATCAGCATCGTCGTCGTCAAAATCATCATCATCATCATCATCAACAACAACAACAACACAACCACAATTTCAGTTCCTACTCAAACACAGCCTATGCAAGAACTCGCACCAACCGTATAACATCTCTCCAGCGGTCAGTGCACAGCTAAGACCCGCTAAACGCTACACTTCTAAGTGCCAACAATAGATGGCTCTCTTGCATAATTCAGTGGCCTTGCAGTGCTTGTGCACCAAGCGCTAATGAAGCCGATGTCTTTGCGTACCGAATACACACGGAGTATACACAGAATAGCTTAGGAACATCGGGCTGGTGCATCTAAGCCATATCTATGATCTAAGCCACTTAGATTATGCTCGGAGTAGACTCAGTGCGCCGGCTTAGAGATTTAAGCAGATGGAGAAAGAAATTAAGGTAAGACAAACTATAGCTAGCAGCAACATGGACCTGGACAGGAAGACAGAAAGAAATTTTTACGAAGCAGAAGTACAGTGACAAGCGTATGATGAGTTAATTCATTCATCAAGTATTTATATAGTACATCTTCAAGGATCTACTCGGAGGTGCTCCACACTCCAGCTCAGCCAAAAAGAACAGTTTTCAAGTGCTTATAGAATGTGTCAGAGAGTGACTTAGGGAACAAGCGCAGCTCAAGAGGGAAGTCATTTCCTACCGCCGGACCAGCCACAGAAAAGCACGGCTTTTGTCGTAATCGTAATCTCAAGACTTCTACAGCGCCCACAAAAGCTAAGTCGCGGGAACAAGCTTATTCACAGGCGCTTAATCAAAACAAAATCGATAGGCAGCGGGTCAAGTCCGGAGAGTCAGGCATACAGACAGATGGACGGCTAAGGTGGGTGATGTTTAGAGTTGAAATGACGAGGGATGTGAGGAGAATCAGAAGAATCAGGATAGGATTTGCGGAAGAGCAATGTCTTTAGCTGTGAGTGAAAGACCTGTGGGGAGATAGCGAGAGGTGGAGTTTTGATCCTTTGCATGCTGAAGGTACGAGCAACGAGACTGAGAGCACTCCCATTCCCACTGAGCATAGGGAGCGATCAGTCTCAGTATGCTTACTCGACATAGGCTGGCAAAGGCAAGAAGGTTAGTTGGAGCCATAGGCGTAGGGACCTTTCAGCAGTGGGAGGGGCCAAATTAGAATTTTGCCCGAATTTTTTTTTCACCCGGCCGAAATCTTAAGAAAAATTCCCGTTACGTTTGCCCGAAAATTCTGACGACCTTTTTTGTCATTCCGTACTTTTGGCCGAATTTTTTTTCTTTTCTATTTTTCCTGGGTCTGCTTGCCCGAAAAATCAGACTTGCCCAAAATTTGGGGAAGCATTTTCCCCCCGAACCCCCGTCTCCTACGCCTATGGTTGGAGCAACTCCGAGCAAGCAAGACATTGCCTTACCAAAAAAGCGATCATGCTAAAGTTGCTAAAACCCTGTTAAATGAGGCTGACATTGAACACAATAAGTGGATATTGTTAACACTCAACAGTCATAATATTCAGTCGGATATTTTATTTGTGGCAGTGTGGCAACTACAGAAAAAAGACTGGGGGAGGGGCGGGGTCAGACTGGTTTAATCTCCGCGATGCAGGATATTTCTTTCTTCGATCAATCACTGGAAAGGCTCGTGTGGGGGCTGTCCACGTATTACCTAAGCAGATAGACGGAGGGAGATCACCGGATTTTGACGATTTGCATATGAGTGCGCACGGCGGGAGGAGAGGAGGGCCTCAGAATAAATTTATAATCATGACGTCCACACAAGCTATTCATAGCTCTGTGCCATCATATATATATATATATATATATATATATAATATATACAATTATACATATACATATATATATATATTCATCCGATGGAATTTTTATTACATTATATAATGAAATCCTGTTCTGATCAAAACAGTAAATCATAACAGTTCACAAATGTTAGCTACAAATATGATGCTTATCGAAAATAAGTATTAGTCTACGGTAAAATAAATGTTGTATATTGATAACTTTGACTGATAAACTGTTGTAAGTGGGGGAGGGTGTAGAGACGCTTATTTGTACGTCCAAAAAACGTACGAGATGAAACATTGAAGGGGAGTCGAAAATACGATTGTCTGCATACGTAAGGAATGTACGGGCCCTACGTGGTAAACTTTGGTCGTTTAATTGTGCTGGTCAGCAAAACAAAGAAGCTTTTCGTTGATTGCTGGAGAAATTCACGGGAAATGGACCCCCAACTCTTTTGGTGTGTGCAATGAAGACTCAACTGTGGGGTGCTAAGAAAGACAGGGGGTTGAAACCACCAACCACTAACCTACTTAAGATTTCATTGTACCACTTTTCTACCACCAAAGCATTACACCACTTACGCACACGGTAGCCTGCAGGCACCAATAATCCAAGAAGAATCGTATGAGTCATTATTTCGATGGCTTAGTAAGTTCCACTGGCCTCTGAATGTAAACCTATATTCATCACTTGGAGTGTGGGACTGTGGGTAGATAGACTTTCCATAACAACTCAGTCCCTCCCAGCCTAAGGTTAATGGGGTTGATATTTTGGCTGTTCCACAAGTCAAACAAACGCCCACTTGGTTTTAGTAGGCCTACTCCCTGGCTAAAATCCAGTCGTAATAGTTCTTCTTGTGCCAACATTTACCTTCCTGATATTATTTTATTATTTGTAATATAGTATTTATTCTCATCCGAATTTTCATTCTCCTGCAATATCATGCGTGATGGTAATGATGTTGTATTTTATTTGCAAGCAACTATTAACTTTGTTCTCTGTCCTAAAAATGTATTGATATCATCTTAATTTGTATTTTCCTGCCACTATTTACTCCTCCTCTCTAGCTAATATAGACCTATATTGTCTAACATCTATCTAGGCCTACATCCTGTCTACATTATGTTTATTCCTGCGCCATACACGTATTATCCCATGAGCGTATTTCGGGGTTCCGAACTTCCTGGTTAAACCTTCAAATAGATAATTTCCGAATTTTAACCTAACTGATGACGACGACGACGATGATGATGATCTTCGTTTATTGATTAATCCGTATGTCACATTGCATCCAAGTATACACTGGTACAGTGTACATGAAGAGTAAAAAATATACAAAAACAAAACAAATATACAAAGAGCTCTGGCAGCCAACAACGCCGCCCATTACATAACGACTCTAAAAAGTAAGACATGTTACGGCATCAAAGATGTGGCGATGGTGATGATGATGATGATGATGGTGGCGATAGTGGTGATGATGATGACGATGATGATGATGATGATGATGATGATGATGATGATGATGACGAAGATGATGATGATGAAGACGATGATAATGATGATGATATAAACACAGAAGTAACGAGAGAATATATTGTAATAAAGCAAAATTTTCTGTGTATTTTCCAATCATGTATAGGCCTAGATTGGCAACCTCCCATATGCAGTTATAGAGACCCCAATGACTTTCCTGGTTTGCCCCAATATAGGCTATACTATAGCATCCAGCTACAGTGCACTGCCCAATACTATTCTCATACGGATATTTACCTTGTTCAGAAACCTCTCCAGCAGATTCAGTTTCACCATTGTGATGCAGTTCCGACCTCACCGATGTATCCACAAAATAAATATTTAACCTCCAAACGAACGCCTTGCTAGAAGTTCACATAAAACTTAACAACGACTTTGATAAAACCATCGCCAACACGCACTGTTCTTTCACCGTAGGTTACTATCCGTACGCTTGCAATGTCTACAGCTCCAATCGAAGTTATGGGAACCAGCCTATTCAGAGGCGCTCAGTCAAAGCAAGATTGATGGGCAGGTAGGGTCAACATCATCCCTTCAGAGGTCAAGAGTAAACGTCTGGCACGCGATTGAAGTGTTAATTAACGCCACGGCTCATTCGGTAATCGACTAACTCCGAGCCAGAGAGAGACAGAGAACTGTGTGTGAACATTTCAAATTACGACGCAATATTCCACTTTCGTCAGTGTATGCATGGACGGCATTGGACCAATGATTGCGGATGCAGCAGCGGCCAACCAACTTCACCGTCATAATAACGCTCCTCATAAATTCCATCGGTTGTTATTGCTGGTTCGCCGAAGCAGCCCATTGCAGCTCTGGACTCGTCTGGTAGGCACACTGATGCGGGGCGCATACAGTTCTATGCATGACTGTGGACTGATGTAGTTCAGCAATGGACGAGGACAGGGCTGTTTTAAAGGATTTTTTAGAACTCCTACTTTACTTTCCCATCCTCCATGGTAAATTACTTCTAATCGGAGGACAATGACCTTTTTGCAAGTTTTAACTGTACAAAAGTGCTTCTACAACTGCACAAATCCATTTAGAACTGCACATTTTGTGTACAACTGCACGTTAAAAAATCCCTGGGTCACGAGGACGTTCACAGCATACTTGCGTGAGAAAAAGTAAGTAAGTTAGAAAGTAAACGGTGTGACCTGCAAGAAAGTCAGAAAGTGAGTGCGTGAGCAAATAAGAAGATAAGAATGCACGCAAAGTATGCATGTCTGCATTATGGTACTAAGCATGCACATATGTACGAAATTTAAGTATGTTATTAAGTAGGCAAGTAAGAAAGTGGGCAAAGCAAGTAAAGAAGTATGTATGCAAGCATGCACAAGAGCGGATACAGAATTTTTGGATGGGGGTGCAAAAATTCAGGGCCTTGGGTCTAATTCCTTGGAGATATTATAAGCCTGTGTTGAAACCAAATGGGGGGCACGATACATGGGTATTTCTAAATGGAGAGCATGCCGGATTGCCCCTCACTCCTGGATCCGCCCTTGAGCATGCATGCATGTATGTAGTCACCTCTGCAAAAGAAAATGGGGATTAAAACCCCTATCTGCCTCTTCGTCCATACTCCAGTTTCGCGGTCAGTTGCAGCTTAAACAAGCAGTCCGTTCATCCGCAATCTAGAAATTGAGCAGCATTGGAGCTGCGGGATCATATGGATGCAGCCGCATTCATAGTCTACTGCTCCACCACCTCATCCACCCACCCATCCACCCGCTCATCCGTCCATCCATCCACCCACCCGCTCATCCGTCCATCCATCCACCTATCCATCCAGTGGGACTGCGCAGAAATGCCTCTCCCCAGTGGGCCCAGTCGGCTCCCATCTGCCTCTGGTAGACCCGGCTTTTGTTTAGGCTGCGCAGGCCTACGCTCTACCGCGAATGGTTTTCCCCCACACATATTATGCGCACTGATAGAAGTTTCGATAGATGGATGCATGGATATATGCATGGATGGATAGATGGGTGGGTGGATGGATGGATTAATGATTGATTGATTGATTGAGTGGGTGAGTGAGTGAATGAATAGACGAAAAATGGATGGGTGGTTATATCGATGGATCGATGGTTATAGCGATGGATGGATGAGTGAATGGATGAATTGATAGATGGATGGATGAATGGATAAATGGATGTGTGAATGGATGAATTGATAGATGGATGGATGAATGAGTGGATGGATTAATGATTGATTGATTGATTGAGTGGGTGAGTGAGTGAATGAATATAGGTTAAAAATTGGTGGATGGTTACATCGATGGTTATAGCGATGGATGGATGAGTAAATGGATGAATTGATAGATAGATGGATGAATGAGTGGATGGATGGATAAATTGATGTGTCAATGGATAGATGGATGACGGGATGAATGGATGAATGAACGGACAAATGCAAGGATGGACGAACGGATGGATAGATGAATGGGTGGATAAACGAATGGATGGATATAAATGATTAGAAGGATGGTTGGATGTGGTGCAGGACGGATGAATAGGATAACTAGATGGATGGATGGTCGAACAGACGAACGGATGGATAGATGGAAAGAAGGATAGATGGAAAGATAGATAGATGGATAGATGGAAAGATGGATAGAAGGAAAGATTAAAAGATGGATATAGATGGATAGATGGATGGATGGATATATGGAAATATGGATAGATGGATAGAGAGATTAAAATATGGATATAGATGGATAGATGGACAGATGGATATAGATGAATAGATGGATATATGGATAGATGGAAAGATGGATAGATGGATGGATGGAAAGATGAGCCACGTTGCTGTCTGTTATCTCAGAACTGTAACGATGACATAAATCCAATGAATACCAAGCGCTTCATTGGTCGTCTGTGGTCGTCTGGATTGGATCCCGACGCCAAGCGGCAAGGGAGGAAAATGAGAAAACTCCAGTAAACAGACTAAATCAGAATTGGAGCTCGACCGAAATGCCAAGCCGTCGAGAAATGTCAACTATACCGTAATAGATAGTGGCGACTAAAAAAAAATGCGAATAATGGGCACAAATAAATGTGCAGTAATAATAATAATATTTTAGTAATAATATTTAGTAACAATAAAGAAAAGATAAAAAACAAAAATTACGATAACAATCATAATATTTAATTATTTTTAGTAGTATTAGTAATAATAACAATAACAACACACTTCTGTTTTAGTTCAGTTTTTACCCGAAGGGGTCCTTGACCGCTATAAAAAAATTATTTAAAAAATAAATAAAATAATAATAAAATAATAATAATAAGTAGGGCCGTTCCAGACTTTGTTTTTATGTTAGGCGCTAGATAAGTCCCCGAGGGATCCTGTGTACCTCGGAGCAATAAAAATTTTTTTGAAAAATAAAAAAAAATAAATAAAAAAATAATAATAATAAATAATTAATAATAATAATAATAATATTTAATAATAATAATAATAATAATGACGATGACAATGACGATAAATGTAATAAAAATAATAATAATTAATAATTAATAATAATAATAATATTTAATAATAATAATAATAATGACGATGACAATGACGATAACAATAAAAATAATAATAATTAATAATATGCTTTGTCCTTCATGCACTGTCATACGTACGTATGGCCATCTGTGCTCTTCTGAACTTTTGAATGGAACATCATTTTATAATTACAGCTGTGTTGTATTGAAAACAAAGATTTCCAGAAATTAATTGTTTACCTCTAAGTTGTTCTTTGTTATGAGGCGACTGTTGTCATTGTAATCCAGTTGGTTAAGTTCTGACCTTTGTTGTTCTAACTCCTCTTGTTCTAACTCCTGTTGTAAACGCCAGCCATCAACATCCATGCTAACGAAACAAACCAATAGACAATACACACACTGCTCGAAACATATACATGTACCTCATACAACATCAGTCTGTCTTTGTTTGTCTGTCTGTCTGTCTGTCTGTCTCTGTCTGTGTCTCTGTCTGTGTCTCTGTCTGTCTGTCTGTCTCTCCCTCTGTATGTCTGTCTGTCTGTCTCTCCTATAGTGTCTCTTTCCCTCTCCACCATTCCCCTCTCTTTCTCTGTATCTCTCTCTCCCTATCTCTGTCTGTCTGTCTCTCTCTGTCTCTGTCTGTCTCTTTCTGTGTGTGTGTGTGTGTCTCTCTCTCTTTCTGTGTGTGTCTCTCTCCCTATATCTCTCTCTGTCTGTCTCTCTCTTTGTCCATGGTTCATCACCAGTTGGTGTTGATTGTCTCACTGCACTGGCACCATGATGATGATCATAATAATAATGATGACAGTTTTGATCCCTATAGACACACAATGATGTCCGATTTTCTCAGACATTAACTCCTAAGAGTTGGACAGTTGAAAAGTGCAGCTACTTAACTTAACAGACGCTCTGCCAAGTGTTTTGATACGCACGTTTACATACGTATACATACGCAAGTACGTGCATGCATATATATATATATATATATATATATATATATATATATATATATACATATATATATATATATATATATATATATATACATGCACACATACAAACATACATACATACATACATACATACATACATACATACATACATACATACATACATACATACATACATACATACATACATACATACATACATACATACATACATACAATCATACATACATACATACATACATACATACATACATACATACATACATACATACATACACAGTTACACACACATACATACATACATCATACATACATCCATACGTACGTACGCACGCACGCACGCACACACACACACACACATACATACATACATACATACATACATACATACATACATACATACATACATACATACATACATACATACACACACATACATACATCATACACACATACATATAATTTACATAGCCTACATTCGTGGTCATCAAAAGATTCAAAACCCTAAGATTGGTCTCAAAACTCAAATGGGATATGGTTGTTTATCTGGGTCTGCCTATGCCGATCGTATACCCATGCCATAGCTAACATTTATCATGAAACAACATTATCACACTAATATAAATAGATTGTATTCCGCCACATTTGCACATTTTTATCGCTGCTCTTCAGTAACGTTAGAAACACAAACATCCTAAAGCATCTGATCCTCTTAATATTAAATTACAGTGAATTCTCCGTTCAGTTTAGGACTACGAATAGGCCTACCATGCACTGTGCATGGATTCAAACCGTCGCAATTCAACTCGATTCTTAAACTAATAATTCAACTTCGAGGACACTAGACATGGCTGGACAATTTCAGTACCTCTCACCTAACATAAGCGCTTGCTTTGACCCTGCATATTTAACCATCCGTGGTTTGATCATCTATGTATACCTATTTACAGACGACCCATTTAAGCGTATTCTGAAGTCCCATGCAATGTTCATTTTGACCAACAACAGCAAAAATTAATACTAAAAATTAGGCTCGTTGCCGTTGGTCCTATTATACTGGAATAGGATAAGAAAATTCAAAAGTCGGCTAATTAATTCAGTGAACAGGACATCAATACGTCTAATTATTACATGCAACCGAAGCACTGCAGCACAGACTACAACACAGAGCGCACGAGATTAACCCGATCCTAAATATTTTCCGGTCCATTCACATGTAAACAAAACAGTGTGGGTATACGTCCTACCTTTGAGTTACCTGTCCCGCATTTTTTCGTCGCTGCTCTCTTCCCTGCCTAAAAGAAAACAGTCCGATGATACGCTAGAAATCGCCGTCCGACATTTACGATGAAAAGCTTGTCGTCCATCTTGAATAATAATTATTTTCCATCGCGATAATCATCGTCACAATAATAATAATAATATATGTGGACGCCACGCGGCTGGCCACTGTCTGCGCCTTGCCTTCTCGTGTGGCGCCGGTGGCCATATCCGGAAGGCGGCGCCACGGCAAGCGGTATCGACATGCAGACCCGTTATTACTATACTACTGTAGTCCACCGTGGATGGACCGACGCTGCATGGGATGATGGGACGGGCCGTGGTTATTGATCACGGATTCGAAGAATGAATAGACCGTTTCTTCTTGTGGACCACAGGGTTGCACGATTTTTGGAATTGCTTGGTCGCGCGATCACATCATGAAGTAGCCCAAATGTCGCGAGAATGCGAGATGAGCAGCTAAAGAAATTTTTTTTTAAAATTTGCTAGGTATATTTTGATCCCTACTTTATTGGTTTCGGAAAGTCATGTTACAACTTACAAGACTGGTGATGGTACCATCTATTAAATTTTCTTAGAGCAGACTGCTTAATTCTTACCGTAAACAAGCCTGAAGGCGGCAGGCCTACTATGCCTTAAGTAGGCCTATTCTTAAGCAAGCAACGCCACATATGAATGTGTAAAAGTTGCATACTGCTGTCATTTTCATGAGAATTCAAAATGACAGATGGACAACTCAAAAGTAGCCCAAACAGCGCGAGGCCTCCTGGCCTCGAGGACGAAATTTTCAGTCGCGAGCGTATTGAAAAGTAGCCCAACTCGCACTTTTCGCGACGACCTGACAAGTGCTGAGTGGCAACCCTGGTGGATCAGCCCACCGCTTCCACCCAGCGTCTCCTCCCTCGGCCTGAATCGACAATGCAATGAATCTCTCAGCATGAACCGACGCGAGCGAGCAATGTTGACGCGCGTCTACTGGACGTCTCCATTCCCCATTGGACCGCTTGTGCGTCGTTTAATTTATTACTGCATTAGGTGCGGTCGTACCGTTGCGTCGTTTCGCCATTTATAGGAAATACTTCTAGGAAAAGACATCAGAGGGAAGAGGGCAAATTAAATCAGGGTCAGGAAAGGTGCACCGAGTACACGCACGTCTGGTTTTATGCGATATATCGGGTGCTAAGACTGCTAAGAAGGGAAATGGATATCCACTTAATTATCAGTGACGTGTTTATAGAGCTACAGAGACATTGCATTAAAAATGCCCGAGTACAGCAGTTATTGATGACAGATAGTCCTAGCCTACTTTCCTGATTTGCATTAGGCCTACAGGGTGGTCCAAAATAAACTGCACAGTGACAGTTTTCTTGATATAATGTATAACAATTCAATGTTTAATGCCATTTTTCTTGCGTATGATGAAAGAATTTCCAAATAAGACATGGAAACGTCGTACTATCCTCATTAAAAAAATTGATACCGAAGGTACCACAGCTAGGAAGCCGGGTTGCGGACGTCCGAAATCAGCTCGAACAGATGCAAATATCAAGTTGGTAAGTGCCTTATCTGTAGCCAGGAAGACAAACCGCTAAGCCATAAGAGCCCACGGGAGATCGCACGTGAAACCGGCATTTCACGTTCAACTGTTAAACGTATTGTAAAGAAAGATCTCGGACTTAACCAGTACAGGCGCAAAGTTGGACAGCAGTTGAACAGCGATTGCGTTTCATTGACCGCGCAATTGATCAATGGCGTCGTTGGCTTCAAAGCGTGGTCGAGCAGCAAGGAGGACACATTGAACATTTTATGTAACGAAATCCATCCATGTAATGTTACAGTAAAAATAATTGCTGTGTTTTTGTGAATTTTCACGGTTAAATTTGAATTGGTCTGAATAAAGTAGGCCTACTATCAATTATTTATCATTGTGCAGTTTATTTTGGACCACCCTGTATAGTTAACTGATTGTTGGAATCGATGTGACGCCGCTGCGTGTCTATAATCAATCAATCAATCAATCAATCAATCAATCAATCAATCACTATTGCTATTGAAACCATTACAAGGCAATGCACTCTTAATTACAAAGTACTAATGCAACGTTAGTGACTGGTTTAGTTGCCGCTTAACGACATTGTTTCATAACAAAGATAAAATTAGCGTTACCCTCCTCCTTTCTACAGGCTCTGGACTGGCACCACCACATGTAGAGCAGTGGCTATCTATAGTGGATAGGATATCCTCGCTTTTACAGGCCTGCTCTCAACACAATCTATCCACCAGAACATGCACTTAGAGTGAGACTAGAAGGGACTCCGAGGAAAGCACTTGAAAGAACTCGAATAGCTGGCCATAATTTTGCGCTGCAGATGTGGGCGCTCTCTCTAGACGTATCGGGGCTCACTTGGAGCAGCTCCTGTCCACTTCTATCGAGAGGATACCGCGATGGATTTGACCTACTTCCTATTTTGTTGACTAGACTGATGGTTACTGACCTATTTCCTGCTAAAACTGAACAAACCTCTCAAACCTTCACTGACAATGACCTAAAATCCTAAATCCCCTTGATAAACAACAGCATAATTCATCGAAAACCTTTGCCTTGTATTTAATTCTATTAGGCTTATATGCATGTTTGTTTGAATGTAAAGCCTATCAACTAGTATCAAGGTCATGTAGGCCCACATGTACTTACTTGTTTAGCATATTTCCGACATAAACTACGAATAATTTCATTTGTTTCTCGTCATGTTCATCTAATTTATTTTTCGATATGAAATTTCCTGTTAGTTAATTTGAACCACCCACCCCCCCCCCCTCCCCGAAGACACTTGCGAGCGTAGGCTACAATAAAACTCAGAAGTCCTCTTCTTTCTTAATTAATAACTTGGTTGTGCCGTGATTCAGACGGTCGTGGTTGTGCGCGCTGCACCCTATTGAAACCTAGATGCGTTGTATTACGTCTGAGTTTTCAATCGCTAGATGGCAACTCGATTTTAGTGCAAGACCATAAATTATAAACAAACTCGTCGAAGTAACTAGGCTTAATCTTCAACCACAACTCAAGTCAAACGTTAACATTTAAAAAATAGACACGTGACGTAAAATGTTAGTTGCTTGAATAGCAAGTGGTGAATATTTAGCAGATTTTTAGTCTAACTGCAACGTTGCAGTAAATAGCTACATTAAACAAACCAAAGGTGTGGACATGCATTTTAAAAAGTCACTAGTTTAATTCATGTATAACAATTTTCCAAACAATTTTTTTTTAATAACACGTCTCCAGATTCTTGCATAGTCAAACAAATCATGCTTTAATGTGATGATGAAGATGACAATATTATGATGATGACATGGGCGTGAATAGGGTGATTTTTTCCAGGTTCAAACTCAAAACGAGCAAAATCCTAAGCTTATTTTCACTAACAATTCTGTGCTCCTTCTGAGTATTTTGAGTCCATGTCCAATGGTAAAAAAAACGGAAATCCACGAAATTTTTTCATGGCTATGCTACTGGATGATGATGATGAAAATGCTGGAATGTAGTACAGAAAACGTTTCATGCATATGCATTTCTAAACCTGCCAAAGAAGAATGATAATGATTCTGTTGCTGCTGATAACAACAACAACAATAATGATGATGATGATGACAATGCTGCATAGCAGTGGTGGACTGGTAGTGGTGGTGGAATTGAAATCAAGAGCTTTACACAATAGAGATCACTGCCACTATCACTGCTGCTGGTGATAATAGTGAAGACAATAACAATGGAATATAAACAATTAAAGTCAACGTCATCAACTCTTGGAATAGATGCAGATGGACACACCAATCGCCACCAACACCATCCCAATGTAAGTTCCTACAACAAAAGAAAAAAGATGCTGGCTAAACTACATCTCCAATTGTTGTACACAAGGTCTCTATATAGCACCCCTCGTCCATTCCCTTGTAATGGTGGGCCAGTGAAAATATTATCCAGCAAGTGGTGGGTGGTACCAGGTGGAAAGGAAAATTTTATCAGGTGATGCCAAGATTAAGTTATCTCGAGTTTCATATGTTGTCGTCAAAAATTTCTTGGCAAAACTAAACGTTGACATGGTTCGTTTTTAGTATACAGACAAATTAGGCTCGTCAAAATAATCTAAATATGATCTTCATTGCAAGTAATGAGCACAGCATAAAAGTCAAGCCTTAAAAATGCAAAATCTGAAATCTATTCTCAAATTGTGTAGTTTTTAGCCAGAAAACATCGGCAATTCAGAATGTGACCCATGGTACGAACTTCTGACACATGTGATATAACAGATCCCAATTATGAAGTAAACCAGGTGTCTACATGCAAGTAAACAAAAGAAATAACTATTATCATTATTATGTCACTATTAGCAAAACTATTATCACTATTTATTTATTATAAAATAATAATAATATTATTATCACTGCTACCACTATTACCCTATAATTATTATCATCATCATTATTATTATTATCATTATTATTAGTAGTAGTATCATTATTATTGTTGTCATCATTATCATAATTTTTATTATTTACTATAATCCTCCTCCTCCTCCTCATTAAAATGCAACTACAAAAAGGAATGGAGTAATTTTGTTGAACTTAAGTTCAACTTGTGCCTTCTAATGTAATGTAATATAATGTAAATCTTTGAGATTTTCTCAGCGTCCACAAAAGCCACGTCAGAGAGACCAGTTTATTCAACGGTGCTGTGAGCTCAAGCTTCTTTATACGTAAGGTGCAGTCAAGAAAGACTTACCTGTATTGCCAATCTTCTCTCCCATCATCTTTGCCGAGAGAGTAGTGAAGAGAAAAGTGAGGGAATTGGTGACAGGAATTGCCAGAGACAAATCTGAAATAAAAATCAAAAACTGACTAAATTATTATTTTTTAATATCATCATCATTATTATTATAACAATACTGCTGTTAATATGCTTCTAATATCATTATTACCATTACCAACATTATTATAATTTTCATTATCCTGTTGTAGTTGATTTTAAGCAACTATCGTAATTATCATTCCAATTATAATAATTCAATTCAATTCGAATCAGTTTATTGTAACCATCAACAATTAGTTATAGTGGCATGTTTCACATTATCATAAAATTCATTTGATATCATTATAGTTTATTCATATTTATTAATTATCATTATTATTAATAATTAATATTATTATTAATACTCATACTATTATTACTATCATTATTACTATTTTCATTACTATATCTATTTATTATTATTTTTAATCATAATCCTGATCAAAAAGCAGAACCTAAAATCTAAGAGGGCATTTTATAAATCAGAAGAAACGAAGATGAAAAAAAGAAGAGTTCAAGGACACAATCCCCTCCCCCCAGACCCCCCCCTCAAAACCCCCCGGGCACAAATATTCTTTGGACAAACAAGTCAGCGTTAACGAGGATAGGCAAGACCCACGTCAACGTTATGGCAGAAAGAAAATGATAATACTCGGCTTTTTCTTTGACATCCGATATATATTCCTTAGCTCTGCCTTCCTTCCAACATCCTTCCAATCAATGTCAATTTTCATCAACCGACGACCTACCACCACCGGTCACAGTTCTTTCATCAAACGATTTCTACATGTACCAATGTCTGTCTGCGTCTTTGTATGTGTGTGTGTGTCTGCGTGTGTGTGTCTGCGTGCGTGTGTTTTTATATTTGAGTATGAAACAACACATCTATTCTATATTTACGTATGCATGCATATATATACATAAACAATATATATATATATATATATATATATTATACAAACCAACATATATATGTATGTATGTATGTATGTATGTGCAAGCATATTATATATATGTGTATGTAATATGGTATATATTATATACACATATATATACATATATAATATGTTTGCACATACATACATATATATGTTGGTGTGTATATAATTTATATATATATATATATGCATGTATGTAGACACCTAAACATATCCACGAATGTATATATGTTTACATGTGCAGACCTACATGTAAGCATGTACCACCTCTGCCCGATCATTTTTGCGTACCGCCTTCTAAGAGCCTCACAAAAGCACTTTAATCATAGGAAAACCGAAGAAGAAGAAGAAGACCGCACAAAACCTTTGGCACGCCGAAAAACCAGCAGCGGGCCATATAATCAATGCCACAAGCAGCCACAAGTAGTATTAGTCCTCAGTCTGACAGCTAGACATGTAAAAACAACACGTCAGCCCTTCCTCCGTGTTTTTCTCCTTTTAAACTTACCGACGTTGGCCAGGGTCATGTAGAAGAGAAGTGACCCGGTCTGGTTTAGCAGGAACGGCAGCATGTACTTGACAAACAACAAAAACAAACAGATCCCGAATAACTCATCTGTTCGGTATTAGCGGAACAGTCCTCCTTCACCATCCTCCGCAGCCCTTCAAGCGTATCGCACCGATGGAGGGAGCTTTGGATGACAGCAAGGAACGCTCGTTAAAAAATTCCTCCAGTTCTGAGACAACATGGAAAAGAAGTGTTCAAAGCCGGCTCCAGGGGCGGCATAGCCAGAGAAATATTTTTTGAGGGGGTTTTCATTTCGAGGGGTCTCAAATGGACATGGTCGAAGTATATGCAGTAAATTAGTTTTAACAATTCGAAGATCTTTTTTTTGGGGGGGGGGGGGAGGATTTGAACACGTGAACAGGGCTGCAGACTGCAGTCGAGGATATAAACGGTGTACAGCGTTTTCTCACATAACAGATCTTTTTTCAAAATTTTGTTTGAAAAAAATTATCCGCAGACAGGCCTAGGCAACTACTCAGAGGCACTCCCGAATGCAGAGCGGACACTGCATCGGAGTTCACGCCGAAGCGCTGAGCAGTTGTGAGTGAAGGACTTGCCCAAGGTCCTTACGCGGCAAGGTGGATTCGAACCTCGAACGTTCTGGCTCCAAGGCAACGACGCCACCACTACACCACAGCGCCCCACTGGTATACAGTACATTATGTATATGACAGTACATTAGTATATGACACGAGACAGACTCAGACAGAGAGTGGCGTCGGACTCCTACGGGCATTGAGCCTAAGGATATTGACGATGATGATGATACAACAGCACATTGTACTCTTTAAGTATCTCACAAGAGTGCTGTGTCATGGCTGCCTAAGAAGCACTACAGAGAAAGTTTCCTCAACCGTAGAAAACTGCAGAGCTCTTCAGGTGAAAGAAAATTGTGAAAATTGTAGTTGCAGCTGTCCAGTCAAAAGCAAGTGTGTTAGAGAACCAGAAGCATAGAGAAAGAAAAAGAAAAGGTGGCAACTGTTTTATCAAATTTCCTCAAATAAATAACAAGAGCAGACCAAGACTACCTGGATAGAAAAACGTCACTTGGATTGACAAATAAGGGGGGCAGGGCGGGCAATGGACTTGACAAATGACAGAGCACAATGGAGGTAATCTACTTGTACCCAACACTGACAAAATTAATTGCTAATATAAGGAACTGATGATGATGATAATAATAAATATTTATTATAAACAAACATAAACAATAAATAAACAAAGCAACACAGATGTAAAACAACAACAATTCACTTAAACTTACCCTCCAGTTCAGAAGTAGAAATTTCAGCTGCGCAAAGACTCGTAGGACGACGTTCCCCTGCGTTACATTTTCGATTCCTTTGCCCCCGCGCTTCAGAAGTGGGTTCGTGCAACCCCACAGCATCGACACGATGATCAGCCAGAAACTATCGCCTGAAAAGATCCACATTGCCAAATCACAGACCAATGCAACTAAGACACACGTATGTATCACATGAAACCAGTGCTAAAAGTGTAAAATAAGTGCCTGGACGCTCCTTACCTTTTCAAAATAAGTGCCTGGACGCCCCTTACATTTCCAAATGAAGTGCCAGGACGCCCCTTACATTTTCAGGAGTGCTGGAGAAATAAGTGGCAGGATGGCATAGAGATTTAAAAATAAGTGCCAGTACGCCATCCATGACCGTCCTGCCACACTTTAAGCCTTGCATGAAACGACACACTGCAACTGAATTCGATGTAAAGTTATCTCCCTCCAAATTTCATAAGTTCACACATGTATGTCTTACAACGGAACTTCAGGGCACTGAGGAAAAGCGAGTGAAGGACATGTTAGACCAAGGCTGTTTTTAAGGAATTTTTAGAACTGCACAACCCCTTCTTTCCTTTCCCATCCTCTATGTTAAATTACTCCAAAAATGGAGGACAATGACCTTTTTGCTAGTTTTAACTGTGAAAAAGTGCTTTTACAACTGCACAAGCACAAATCCATTTAGAACTGCACATTTTGTGTACAACTGCACGGTAAAAAAGCCCTGTGTTAGACTTAAACCGTTTTTTCAGAAATGATTATATTTAGAACTTCATGTCTGTAAGTCATACGTTGGACTGCAGCAAAAATTGTTCCTGGGGGAAATAGAAAAATTCACTGGTCTGAGCAGAGTTTCCAAATTTTGCTCCAACCAGGCATCGTCTTGCCTTGCCTGCACTTCACACCTTGCACTGAATTTCATAGAAATTGCCAATGAGCGTTAAACCCTTCAGCCGATGATGATGAACATAATCCATTTGCTAGTGCTGTTTAAATGTTGCAGGACCCACCATCTGGCATGCACTCCTGTCGCAGCTGCGGATATTACTGCTGACAAATCAAATTCTGTTTTACAAATCACTTAAGTAATTTTTCTTTAGCCGTAAATATGTTTCTTGAAGGGGCGTCCATGAAATGAATGAATGGATAATGGACGACTAATTTAGCAGCTGCAAGAACTTAAACTACATGCTGTTCGCGTGTAAGGACGCAAAAATCACAGAGATAATGCAATAACTGCCATTACCACAGAGGCTCCAATATAGCAGCACTTAAAAATATAAAAGATATATTACTCAAACCCAGAACAAAAAACTGAATGCGACAAATTTGCGTGAAAGTACTTAAAACGGTCCTGCTGTTTCTTTATCAAATGAACATTTTATGATGCTGTGTGTCTGCAATTAAGCTTCTGCAACCTGTAGATAGGTCATCCGGTGCAACCGCTCGCTTACTTACTTCAGCGCGACCTACCGTTGTAAATTTTTACATTGTACATTAATCCCATGTCAACACTACCGCTCGAGAAAAAAAAATCTAATTACCTAATCCTAGCATGACATACGCTCATTGAATATCCAGCATCGCAGAACAATTTAACTAAAAATATCAGACAACGGGCAAAAAATTAACTAAACTAAAACATCTTGTTTAGTTTCACTCACTTTTCTTCGCCCAAAAATCCCACGAGCAGGTATATCGAACGGGGTAGGATAAGAATATTAATTACATAAACATGGAGTCAACACCCACAATAAAAGAAATAAAATTTACGAGAATCCAACTTTCTGCGTAAATTACCGTGACCTAATAAAAAAATGTAGAAATTTCGTAATTATTTGCAATAGATAATAACAACAAGTTTGCGTCTCGTGCGCTTGTCATTTATTTCTCAATTCTCCAACGCTGTTTCAATGCCTCACGTGATCTTGAAAATAATACAAATTTAGCAATAAAGCTCACATTAATTTAAAAAAAATTAAATTCAGAATAACGAATCTTGTGCAGAATTATGTTCAGGTACAATTTTCCATTGCTTGCGACGCAATCTATCTAATCGTGGACAATCAACCAATCTCCGTTTGTTCAAGACTTCAGGCTGGCACGACGCAGCCTGTTAAGTAGCCTAATATAAGTAAGTAAGTATATTCTTTAATATGGCCAGTTGCAAAACAGCACTCTGGTTGTTAAAATTTAATAATTTTAGCCTAGCACAGTAGGCTTCTTCTTCTTCTGGTTCTGCACGTTCCCCTAGGCAGGTTCGGCTGTCCAGTGTCGCCACTCTTCCCTCCGCCGGGCCTTCTCCTTTAGTTTTTGGTATCCAATCCTCGTCATCAACGTGTCCAGCAGCATATGTCGTAGTCTTCCTCTTGTTCTTTTCCCCTCCACTTTTCCTTCTATCACAGTAGGCTATAAACAACAAAACCTACATATACATAATTATAAATGTGTCTGAATTTAGGCTAAAAAAATTGTGTCTGCATAATGTATTTGTATCGAAATCTGTCGTATGAGGAATGTGCATTTTTCGTCGAATAACATTTAGCAAACCTAATGTTTTTTTAAAGAAACGGCAAATTCTTCGAATCTTCGTAATAAATTATTGTTTTCGCGAGACAGCGAAATCTCAATCACTGTAGCGTCATAATAAAATTCCATTCGGAGAATTTTTAAAAGACAGACTGAAGCCAGACAATTTATTACGTGGTTCTCGTCATATCCTGTTACACAAAGGTATACGAGACATTAATAATTATTTTTCATGGCTAGAGAATTGATCAAGGAATGGATTCAACGCAGATGGTTTAATAAAATATAATCAGGCCATGGTATAGACCTCGTTCTGGTGCACTTTAAGCAGCATGTCTGCTCCTTTTAGACACGGCCTGTGTGCCTATGTGAAGCTATAGCAGCAGTACATTAGTTTATAATTACCGTATCTGTAGAGACTATAGAGTATAGACACTTATGTAGAAGAGAGAGAGCGAGACAGACAGACAGACAGACAGACAGACAGACAGACAGACAGACAGACAGACAGACAGAGAAAGAGAGTGGGGTTTAAAGTTATAAAAGTTTCATTAAAGAAGCACGCTTCCATTGTCTACATGCATTCTAGTTGCGCTAAAGTGTCTGCCTCTTCTACACATTCTCATTCGTGGGTCTTTATCCTTTTAATTAGCGCTCAGTTGTCTGATCTCTTTGTTTCAGTTTTCGAGGGACGATTCCCCTTGCGCTGCCTGACATCCAACCCAAACCATTTCCGGGCGGGTTTCCTGGGTGGTTTCTGCTCGCGACCTTTCGGGGTTATGGCCCTAATTTAGGTATGTCTTTTATCCCACCGGTGGCTATAACTGCGTTTCTTTCTTTGTAAAACCACCCACCAAAAACCATTCCAGTATCAATTATCTCCTTTCAGGGATTGATGGATCACACATTGTCAGCTTCTCGGGTTTTCCTATGTGTGAAGATTAAACGTGCGAACGACGGTGTGGTGTCAGGTCGGTCGTTGCGAAAACAAGTCCAACTTGGCAACTTGGCAAATCATTATCATCGTCATCATCATCATCGCCATCGTCGTCATCATCATCATCATCGTCGTTGTCGTCGTCGTCGTCATAATTATCATCATCGTCATCGTCGTCGTCGTCATCATCATCATCGTCATCGTCGTCGTCATCATCGTCGTCGTCGTCGTCGTCATCGTCATCATCGTCGTTGTCGTCGTCGTCATGATCATCATCGTCATCAACAACTCATCATCATAGTATTCCCCCTCCTCATCATCATTTTGACTGGCGAACATAACTCGTCATTGGCTCACTTGAAATATTTTATGTTTGATCAGGAAATTTTCACAGTCCTACAATGGTCACGTGAGCCAATCGCTGTTATAAATAATTATCCTGGATCTGTTTTCGCACGTATCTGATTTT
Organism: Lumbricus rubellus; assembly: GCA_945859605.1. Classification (NCBI taxonomy): domain Eukaryota; kingdom Metazoa; phylum Annelida; class Clitellata; order Crassiclitellata; family Lumbricidae; genus Lumbricus; species Lumbricus rubellus. Next base: position 6,105,045 of record OX243824.1, on the reverse strand, counting down.
GCACTACACCGAGAAAAGTTTCCCAGTTCTCTGGAATGTTCTTTCGCGTTCTCCGGCTCATTATATAGACTTCAATTTCTGGACCAGTCGGCGTAATTACCCCTCTGCAGGATAATAATCAATCCATCACAAATCTGGGAAAATTAATGCCACCCACAAGATATAGGCCTACACATGTGGCTCGTGCGTTCTATATATATATATATATATATATATATATATATATATATATATATATATAAAATTAATATACATGTATACATATATAATTAATATATATATATACGGAACTTTATCCAGCGGAATTACATTGGCTCGTTGATCAGTAATTATTATCGCAGGGTAAACGTGGAAACAATGTTTTTTTGTGCCAGGAATAATTGCTTTTCTTACCATGCACTTCTATTACCGTCTTCAAACGCACACACGGACACACACGGACACACACGGACACACACGGACACACACACGCACGCACGCACGAACATACGCACACACACACACGCACATGCATATTTTTGAACACGGTGATCGTAAACGTCATCGCAATCTCCAAACTTATAAAGCGCCACTCGGAGTGCCAAGCGTATAAGAGGGCACTGGTTTATTCGCGAGGGCTGCGTCGAATCAGAGGGTTGTCCAAAGGAAGTTCGAGTTCGATTTATTGTGGGTCCGCCAAGTCACCTTGCGTGGCAGAGCTTAATCAACGAGTGAAACCGAAACCGTCATCGAGGGGGGGTTGGAGGGGTTGGGGTTGGAGGGGGGTGGTTCTGCTATAAGAAATATGCATCAGGAAAGCCACGCCGCCACGGAGGCCTGGGAATTATGGGAATATAATGTACTATAGTATATGAAATTGGAGTTCTGTTATTGGAGTTTTAGGTGAATTTGATCTGGAATTTTTAACCAACTGAGTGATTCAAGTAATATGATGATAATTGGACGTTCTGGTGACAGGTCTGGATGTATAATACTGAGCTTTGGATAAGTTGCAGACGCTGCAGATAGCGTGTGTGTGGAATCGATGTTGAGGAACAGTAGGGAGCTGCAGAGGAAATAATTACATACAGAAACAATTTTTATTCGTAAAGACAAGAAATATACGCGCACACGCAGACACACAGACACGCACATACATGTGTACATGCGTGCCTGTGCTTGTGTGCGTTTGTGAGTGTCTGTATACACTTGCGTGTGTGTGCACTGTGCATGTGTGTGTGTTTGTATGTGTGGCGTGTGTGAGTGCGTGTACATTATGGCAGGTGCGTGTGCGTGTGTGTGTAGGCGTGTGCGTATTTATATGTGTGTATGTGTGTGTGTGTGTGTGTGTGTGTGTGTGTGTGTGTGTGTGTGTGTGTGTGTGTGTGTGTGTGTGTGTGTGTGTGTGTGTGTGTGTAACTTGCTTGTGTGCATTTGCAATGTCGGAATGCACAGACAAAATTATATCTATACATAGGCCTATAATTATGTGCCTGTATACACAAGGCATATCTCATTGTGCTTATGAAATTCATACGTGTAGACCCTACAAAATATATAAACATGCATGAAAGTTAGCCCACATTTATTTATTTCCATGATTGTGTTCGAACAGGTTTTTCTAACGAGTGGTGTATACACTTTGCGAGTGGAACACGGTGCCACTTTATTCCTCATCAGGCATTTACTCTATAGACCATAGTGTACGACCTCTGACCCCCGTGGTTCCGCTTCCCTCCTCCTTCCGCGGTCACTCGTTCTCCTCCCTCCCTCCCTCCCTCCCTCCCTCCCTCCCTCCCTCCCTCCCTCCCTCCCTCCCTCCCTCCCTCCCTCCCTCCCTCCCTCCCTCCCTCCCTCCCTCCCTCCCTCCCTCCCTCCCTCCCTCCCTCCCTCCCTCCCTCCCTCCCTCCCTCCCTCCCTCCCTCCCTTCCTCCTTCCGCTGGCTTCTGCAGCAGCAGCAGCAGCAGCAGCAGCAGCAGCAGAGATTTGCTGAGTTCCAGTCTAGATGCTCAACCCTCCGTTCCATTTACCACCGTTACTAATTGATTTTGCAAACCCTGAACAGGTCCACTTGACTTAAAGTAAGGTCATGACCTCCAAGGCCATGAGAGAGAGGGTTTTAAAGCCCCCAGGTCCGCCATAGCCCACAGACGCTTTTCCAGAGGGGTGACCATCCGGCCACCGGGTGATTTACTTCAAAGGCCACCGCTCCGAAGGAAGTCTTACAACCCCGTTTCATACGGCAAATCGTTACGCCAGATAGGCTCCAGATCCTGAGGCCACGCGAGGGGTGGAATGGAGTGGGGTGGGATGGAGTGGGGTGGATGCCGGGGTCTCCCATGACTGTTTCCGGATTAGTTTTATTCGCATGTAATTATTTTCCAAAGCCTACAGTAACATAAAGTTTATAGATAAGCAGACCATCGGAAAAATTTCTTAGAATACAGAGTTTCAGCCATGCATGAGGCAGATCGCGACAATGCCATGGGAAACATTCAACAGGTCGCAGAAATTGAATGTACAGAGGATATTAGAAATTCAAAAGAATTGTTGGTCTGTCAAAATGTAGGTCTAGAGCAGAATAAGCAGGTCAGATATTTGACCTGTTTATACCTATATAAATTATGGTATAGCCGTAGTACTTCGGGCTTAACGACACTGTTTCGTATCGAAGATGATTAGTGTCGGAGGCAGAGTACAACCTCACACTCCACGTTTATATTGCGACCGAGCCACCCGCAGTAAAGATCCGAGAAATTAATCTCTGACCGAGAATCGAACCCGGGCCGCCGGCGTGGCGAGCGGGCTACAACCCACTCGACCACGCAGGATCTCTATAGGCTATGGTATAGCGCCGCCACTGATATTGACTAAGGAAAACTGTGTATCATAACAGACGTCGATTACAATTTAATTCATATGCTAACATTTCAGTTTTCAGACGGACGGACTAATGGACGGACGGACGGACGGACGGACGGACGGACGGACGGACGGACGGACGGACGGACGGACGGACGGACGGACGGACGGACGGACGGACGGACGGACGGACGGACGGACGGACGGACGGATGAATGGATGGACAGATGGATGGACAGATGGACAGATGGATGGACAGATGGACAGATGGATGGATGGACAGATGAATGGATGGATATATGGATAGATAGATGGATGGATGGATGAATAGATGGATCGATAGAAGGATGGATGGACGAACGGATGGATGGATGGATGGACTGTACTTTACCACTGACCTCAAGAGGATTGGATTATCATTCGGTTTAATGCAAGACATCTCTATATATTATTATTATGATCTGGATTTTGTTAATCGGTTCTGATGTCTAAACACAGTCAGATGGCATTTGATCTGACGATGCTTCTTATGTCTGTCCATCGGCATATATATATATATATATACACAAATATATATATAAATATATATATACATATATATATATATATATATATATATATATATATATGTGCAAGGAAGGTGACCAGAGGTTATCAGCTAAATTCGACCAGACGAACCCCTTTTACTGTCTGAACATGCCTTCGTTGGCGGTGATGGGATAGTGCTGATGATACTGCTGAATATGATGTGGTTCATTTAGACTTTGGCCTATATTAGGGTCTACTGTGTATTATTGCGCCGAAGAGATACCCAACAAGAACATCCGCGCACCTTTCAGCACTTTTTCTGGGTGCTTGAAAGACGGTGTACACGGCAGTGGAATCACTGCGCTACATGAAAGCGTTTGCTATTGTCTGGGGATAGCCTAATGTCCAGGCCATAATATCCCACAACTTTTCGAGTCTGATCAATTTTCGACTCGGGCTTGTTCGTAGTTTGTAATTTGAAAGCCATTAATTTGGGAATGACGACAAAGAAGGCGCGAAAACAGACTAGAAACAGATGGTGTCTGTTTGTCAGTTGTCACCCTTCTACGTGTGTGTTAGCAGGGGCGCAACCAGAAAATTTTCCTGGGGGGTGCTCAGAATTATTATTGTAAGCGCCGATGGTGCGAAGTAGCGAGTGCCAAAGGAACTTGGTTGATTGTGTAATCTTAAAGACCGAATGACCCCTACCCCCCCCCCACGCACCAAAAAAACTCATCGGATTTGGAAAAATTGCGTGGGTCACCTTTTTAGCCTAGGGGGTGCTCAAGCACCCCCCAGCACCCCCCTAGTTGCGCCACTGTGTGTTAGATGCGTTGGCTATTAAATGCGATGTGTTTGGCTATAATTTATAGGGATTCAGAGATTTAATTATATGAGCATAATATTATATTCGTACAAACGACTTTAATAAATCGACCAATCTCTGAAACGTTTTGTTTACGCAACAATTAACTTGACCTTATACGCAATTCCGCGTAAGGCTTAATCTTGATACACATTCAAACTACTTTACGATGTTTATAAAGGCATATCAGCCGCCTATATATATATATATATATATATATATATATATATATATATATATATATATATATATATATATATAAATAATAGTGGAGAACTAAAACTACTGTAATAATTCTTTCTGTGGCCTCTGGTTGAAATAATGAATGGCAAATCCCAACAGCAAGCAATATGGCGGCGTTCATTTTTCGCCCACTGTGACATCTGTTCTTATTTACTTGTCTTTCCTTGCCCACACACACATCCATTAGCAAAGCACTTTCAGACGACATCGACGACGTTATTTTTCTTCTTTTTCTCTCTTAATGTTTCCGATCTTAAACGCGCACCCGAATAAATACATAAATACAGAAATAAATGACGAAGCCTGTGTGCGTGTGTATTCTTGTAAACCGGTGTTCTGGTTAACTTCGCGCGAGTTCGGTAGATAACGTTAATGAAATGATTGATAGAACATCGTTCGCTGTCAGTGAAAACGCTTTCAACGTGACTATTTATTTATAAAACGTCGGCGAATGTTAATTATCGATAAAGTACTTTTGATGTTGGGTCATGTATTTATTTGGCAGCCGGAAGAAGGGTGCTGCAGAGGAAACTACTATTATTAAAGGAGCCTGCCGCCGCATATACTATATCCTACTATACACAGTACTCTTATCCGCCAATCAGTTTCGGCGAAAAATGAAAAACTTCGGGATATGTGCACTGGGCGCACGCACGCACTGCGTGGGAAAATGGAAGCCTATTGAGAATGCATCTAATTGACGTATTGCATGGTCAACCAGCAGTGAACATTGTGGGACAGAGTAGCCTATAGCCGACTGGTTATGAACTTAGACTCTTAGAGTAGCCTACTCGTCTTGTAATGGAGAGAGTAGGGAGGGGGTTATCGTCATCATCATCATCATCATCATCATCGTCGTCGTCGTCGTCGTCTTCATCATTATCATCGTCAGCAACCATCCATGGGCTCAAAGCCCGTAGATGTCAGATGCGATCTTCACAAGGCTTTTCCATCATGCTCTGTCCATTTGCCGTGTGACTCAGCTATGACCCATGCATCCGGTGATGCACGCTTAGACACCTTAAAATCGTGTCTTTTTGACGTTATAAATTAGTTATTTGCGCGTCAAACGCATATCATCTTGACAGAGTACAACCAGTACATAATAAGATAAGATAAGAATATCCTTTAATTTACCAATAATATTGCTAACCGCATTTTGGTTTAGACATGCATGGTACAATAAAACGAAATATAGTTAATATACATAACGGAGTAATGGATAAAGGAGTCCAGTTAATTTTCATTTTTTCATAAGAATTTATAATGTTGAAAATCCGTGAAGTAGATTTAAAAAAGTATTATTTAATTTTATTCCTTTGCACGTCCAGTTGCATGGTCGTTTTTTAAACTTCTGTCTTTTTTGTCCAGATTTCCGACGACTTCTTTGTTCTCGTCTAGCGTGTTGCGGTTGTGTTTTAATTCGGCGCTTTGCTTTCCGGACTGGTCTTCGTCGTCCCCCGATGGGCGTCTTGTCTTGTTTGCCCAGACGCATGCGCATTCATTCCGTACAACAACCGCCCTTTCGAATTAAACATGAGCGAGTCTCCCTTCAGTCGCCAGCGTGACTCGGTTCGGAGCCACTGCGGGGACCGATAATTTCGTTAAGTCGTCGAGGGAATAGGCCAATATGAAGAGCGTATGCATACACGCTGCTGCGAAGGAACGGTCCCTTTATTGGAGCAAGTCTCTCTGTCTATCCAGCGAGCTCCTAATCCAAACGGGGAGTTGGAGGGACCCGTGGACTGGGTGTTTACCGCGGATCTACTGCTGCTGGTGGGGAATAGAATGCCAATTTATTTTCATTCGATTGGAATGACGGGTCTTCTTCGTATTTTGCTTTGCTTTCTTCTTTTTTCTTCTTTTTTGTGGGGCGCGGTGGTGTAGTGGTGGCGTCGTTGCCTTGGAGCCGGAAGGTTCGAGGTTCGAATCCACCTCGCCGCGCAAGGACCTTGGCCAAGTCCTTCACTCACAATTGCTCAGCGCTTCGGCGTGAAACTCCGATGCAGTGTCCGCTCTGCATTCGGGAGCGCCTCTGAGTAGAGAGAGAGCTTGAGGATGCGCTATAACAAGTGCACATACAAAACAAACAATTGCTTCTTGGCATTTTCTTCCACGGCCTAAAACAGTGTTGGTTCAGACATACAGGAGTGTGCCATTGACATTTCCCGTTTGTAAAACAGATTATACAAGATTGGATTAGATTATATATGTTTGAGTTGGCTTGATTAGTATTAAATGTCCCCGGATGTCACTTGCTTTTTGCCCGAAACACGTGTGCTCAAGTCACCTGGCAAGACCTTTTCTGATTAACCCTAACAATTAATGATAATGATTAATTAATGATACCGTGGCGACGGTAGTGTTAATCCAGAACATAATAAAGGTGAACTCATGCATATTCAAAACGTTGGCCTTTGAACCTGATTGGCCAGAGAGAGGACTAGACTTATATGCTGACACACGTCATGACCAAAACTGTACTTATAGGGGAAAATACAGATGCCACTCTGTCGCTGTCCGTGCATACTTTTAAATGATAATGCCAGTCCTTATCCAAGGAGGGCGACGTCAACGCTGTGATAGCCATGAGATGTCGCTAAACACTGTAAATAAATAACCAGCAGGAGTGGTGTTGGTGGTGTTGATGGTGGTATTGTTGGTGTTGGTGATAGTGCACGGTGGTGATGTTGGTTTGGGGAGTGGGGTGGTGGTGTCGTCGTTGTTCTCCTCCTCATCATCATCATTTTCAGCGTCGTCGTCATCATTATTGTCATCAACTAATTTGTTGGAATGCTCTGCCTAATTAAACACCATTTTTTCGCTATTTTAAGCATTTTATAATCACTTATTTCCATCGTGATTTCATTTTCTGTTTCTGAATCATCCATGATGAGTTCCTCCATGATATCGGCGCTATATAAATACGTGATTACAATCACAATTAGGTGTATACACAATGTTTTCATCGTCTTTATCATTCACCACCATCCCTGGTCTCGTCTTAATAGTTTATTGGCGTGCGTCCAATAACGGCTCTTCCTTCGTTCCCCCTCCGCCGCAGGAAATATCGATGTCCATCCATTTACGTGTTTGAACTGCACATACTTTCCGTTTTTTCCCACCCTTCCACTGTATAAACAACAATTCTTCTTCCCGCCTAGGGTCAATAGCCCCCAGGGTGGGCGTCGTGCCAGCAACGGGGACAAAGACGACCAGGGTATGCGTGCACGCGCCGCCATTTCAACGGCGGAGGGCGCGCGGCGTAATGGACGACGTCATCGCAGCGTCTTTATGGATGCATAAATTTCTCCTCTTCTTCTTTTTCCTCTGTGGTTGTAGTGTAAAAATTGAGCAAAGCTGCAAAACTAACACCGGCTGGAGAGAGAAAGAGTTGTATGCGTTCGTGAAAATCACTAAACTGTTCAAATACTGACGGTTTCCAGCTTTTTATTAGCCGCGTGCAACAGTTATTATAAGGCTGTGATTGGCTGTTCCGGCGTGCGTATGTCGCCCGTACGTGGCGTTGGTGTCGTCTGGGTATGTGGGAATTTGTCATCTGTTGCTAAGTGTTGTTGCGGGAAACGTTGTCGTTCGTCATATTCGGTGGCAGTGTTACGCCGGTCTAAATAATTGATAAATTGCACTTTTCTGTCATCGACTTCTTCTTTAAATGGCTTTCCAATGTCTTCGTCAATAATTATGGACCGTTCGTTGTGCCGGTTTGTGTGCGGATCCGCCTGGGAAGAAGAAGATGGAGATTGAAATCAAGAGAATTTATATAGCGACCTTAGAAGAGACTAGCCTATAATTATACTCAGATGCCATGCGTTAGACTTTTACCATATGCTCCAGGTCAGTGCAGGGTTGCTAAGGAAGCCCTTTTCTGGCATTTTGTGATTAGTCTTTGGACGCTAATCGGGGGAAGAGGAAATTATCGTGTTATGTAACTCACCCAAAGCGAAATTGATAGTTTTCTTATAGTTAGGTTTACATTTGATCAAGCATTAAGGTACGCCAGGAAATCCTCGATATCTCGGAGTGTGTTTTCGAACGCGACCGTGGTGTCCAGTCATTCGCAACAAAGACTGAACTGATGCTTTTGGAATGATCTGCCCAATGCCCTCTGTCGTCGGGTGGCAGAAATCATAGTTGGTCAATGGGTCGTTTGTTGCTGTTTAACGACACCGACATATCAAAGATACTTAATATCAAAGATGATTAGTGTCGTCCTACGGGGAACGGACATTATCCCCCCTGGACATTATCCCCCCCGGACATTATCCCCCCGGACATTATCCCCCCGGACATTATCCCCCCCCGGTTTTTTGTAGGACATTATCCCCCCCGGACATTATCCCCCCCTTCATGTACAAATCAGGGTAAGCGTCGTGCGGGTGGGTTAGGGTCAGGGTAAGCGTCGTGAGGGTCGGTTAGGGTCAGTGTAAGTGTCGTGAGGGTCGGTTAGGGTCAGGGTAAGCGTCGTGAGGGTCGGTTAGGGTTAGTGTTAGGGTTAGTGTCGTCATTAGATGAATGAACGAATTGGAATCGTATACAGTCAGTAGGCCCACAAAGGTTTGTTAACGTGATTTGAACTTCGTAGACTTATTAGCGTCAATCATTTTTAGGTAATAGACTGGGGGGGATAATGTCCTACTTCGCGGGGGATAATGTCCGAGGGGGATAATGTCCGGGGGGGATAATGTCCGGGGGGATAATGTCCAGGGGGGATAATGTCCTACCACCTCGTCCTCCTCCTTTATCTTGGCTTGGGACTGGCTTTGGCAGAATGCAAAACCAGTGGCTTAGTTCGGTCAAAGGCAGGTCATCGCGGCTCTTAGACCCCATGTAGAGAGTGGACTCTTATGTGCAAATGCGTGAATGTAGGCCTACGTGTATAGGGTGAACCAGTAAGGCTCGTACTTTGGTAGTGCCAGTCCCAAGTCTGGAGAAAGGAGGAGGGCTGCGCTAATCATCCTTGACATGACACATTGTATAGTTAAATAGCACCATACATTCTAGGGGTTTAGGGTGTCTGGCTTGTTGCTGTGTCAAAACAAAGGTGATCAGAGTCGCCATCCTTCTTTATCGGGGCTTGAGACTGGCACTGTCAGAGTGCAAACAGTGGCGGAGTTTATTGGGTGTCTTGAAGCATACATTAATACATTATGGGTTGGAAGTCACTTGAAACCAAACACTCTGCCACTGGTCGCATTCTGCTAGTGCCAGTCCCAAGCCTGGATAAAGGAGGAGGGCGACAATAATCATCTTTGATATGGCAGTGTCGTTAAACATGTACCAACTTGAAACCAAACCAACATTCGTCCACTTCGTATGAAAGCGTGGAATGATCTTGGCTTGGAGCTCCTGACACGTTCCACTAATCAATTTCACCTATATGACATCTGACAGGTTTCTGCTCTATAGTCTATACCCCAGAAAGTCTAGATTCTAGAACAACAGTCGGCATGTGTACACAGTGCCATGTATTGTTCCCTCTTCGACCACTGTGTCGGCTTCCTTTGATGCGCGCTTTGGCCGAAGATTAGCCGCTCTTTGAACCTTTGTATCCGCCCCTTCCGCGCTAATTGCTCTCCGTCGATAGCTTTATCTTCTTGATAAAGCTTGATTAAGCTCTCGGCAGCTCACAGAATATAATAATATTTGATCACTTAGAAAGAACATATGCACACATAGTTCCAAACAATTAGTACAATCGCAGACGTGTGTGTATTATGTTTAGATAATATATGGGCCTATTATATATAATACGCAGGATGTGTAACTTGAAACCGGTTTTAAGTTACACCGTCTGAATGGCCTATATAATTATAAACATATAAACATACCATAAGGATTTCATTCATATGGATATATATATAATATATATATATATATTCTATATAAATATATATGAAATATATATGTCATCCCATAGCTGAATTTTTCTTCCTTTCAGCTTTTTCCATGTTGGAAAATTCTATTTTTCGGTGCTGCATTTTAAAATCTCACAAACTTGACAAACTCACGAATATTTCTAATCGGCTTTAGGAGTTGGTCGTATACATAAGTCGCTGTTGCTGCGCTTAAAGCTCACAGATGATCAGTGTCTCCCTCCTCCTTTATCCAGGCTTGGGACTGGCACTGGCAGAATGCAACCAGTGGCGGAGTTCATGATGGCGTATCTCATTCACCATTTCAATTATTCTATGGCATTCAACCCTGGTTACCACAGGTGTATAACCCTAATTTTGATCGCTCCTCAGGTAATCTGATACTTTGGACAGGTAAGCAAATGGGGTAATATGCAAATAGACGACAGGTAGGTCTACATCATCTTCGGTCTATACTGTATGGTGGGGTAATCTGGTTCTCATTTTGGGGTGCTTTGGTTTGCCAGACGATTATGAAATCAGAAGCCGGTGTATGTAGATGACAGAGAATTGCGCATAATTTTATGTATAAAGGGTTAAAGGAAATGAAATGCGGTGAATGAGGTGTCTAGTCGGAGAGTGATTGAAAGTAAATAAAGATCGATATAGGTTTGTTCTTTCGTGGTCTCGTTGGTGATTTTCAAGTCTGATTAATTTATTCGAATGCATTCGCTTCATGGGAATCATGGTCAAGAAAAGAACAATGAGGAGGAGGAGGAGAAGGAGGGAGAGGATGAGAAAGAAAAAAGGAAGAGGATGAAGAGGAGGAAGAGGATGAAGAGGAGGAGGGTATGGGAGGAGGAGAGAGAGAAGAGAAGCTACTCCAGGATCAGATGAACGAAAAGAAAGAGGTCAATGTCGGCCTTATAATCTGCTCTTTCTTCGCACTGCCAACGTCATTGGGCAGGTATTATCAAATTATAATTACAATTACAATTATCCCGTTCGCACGACGCAGCAATCGCTCCCTTCTGTGCTTGTCTTTCGCCGATACACAGTGAGCTCCCACCACGCTGGCAATGCATACATGAGGTGAGCTACAGTGGTAGCCTCAGTAGCCGTATGCATGGCCTTGTAGGGCAGACCATGGGACTTTAGCATGCTCAGCGCATATAGAGGGAACTGGCACACGAGCTTATAGGATCTCGTCGACATGTTGAGAAACTCGCAAGTTGTCTTGAAGAGTGACTGCTAAGATTTTCTGAGATTGTCACTCTCTCAACGTTCGACTGAGGGATGAGAGCAAAGGAGAGGATTACCATAAGTTAAATACATGAACGCTGCTCTGATTTTATTCTTATAAGCAAATGACGTCCTTTAAAAAGGTGTGCAATCATCTTGCATACATCCCGTCATTCGATGGAAAGATAGCGCATTACAAGTAATACGCAGCAGAAGTAATTTGCTTTTAAACGACATGCCGTCATGACGTGGAGGATTGAGGAATGGACATTAACACTCCGGACAAAAACCCCGGACAAAAACCCCGGACAACCCCGGGGTAGGAAACCTCCGGAAGATTGGTGTTCTTCCCATTTGTCACTCCCATGAGTGTGAGCTGTAACGCAGTTTTGTTTTGTTGAATGCATTTGTAGTTTCTTTACAGTATACAGTATATAATCTATATGGGAAACGGACATTATTCCCCCCGGACATTATCCTCCCGGACATTATCCCCCCGGACAAAAGCTCCCGGACATTATCCCCCCGGGGTAGGACATTATCCCCCCCCGGTCTATGATAACATTACCTAAAAATTATGCATGCATGTATGCATGTATGCATGTATGTATGCATGTTTGCATGTATGCATGTAGGCCTACACTCTAAATGCGAAGTATGTTATATGGTAAGCTTAAGCTTACTTCGGCTTGTCCACTGGGTGGATAGTTTAAGCCATGTCTAGTAGTAAGCTCCACAGCTTACTTTGAAAGTAAGCTCTCTACCTTACTTCAAGGTAAGGTCAAGGTTACTTTAGGTTTGTCCAACAGGTGGATAGTTAGGTAACCATGTGGTAAGTTGCAGAGCTTACTTCACTGAGTATGTAGCTTACTTTATAGCAACTTGCAGAGCTTACTTTATAGCTTACTTTATAGCAACTTGCAGAGCTTACTTTATAGCTTACTTTATAGCAACTTGCAGAGCTTACTTTATAGCTTACTTTATAGCAACTTGCAGAGCTTACTTTAGGCTTACTTTATAGCAACTTGCAGAGCTTACTTTATAGCTTACTTTATAGCAACTTGCAGAGCTTACTTTATAGCTTACTTTATAGCAACTTGCAGTGCTTACTTTATAGCTTACTGCTCAAGGTTTCTAAAAGGAGAGGTTTCTACATTGTACATGGAAAGGTAACGTTACTTGAAAAAGTTCTCAAGGTTTCCTCATGGTGAAGCAAAGTGCTTTGAAGAAAGCTGCCTAGGTTACCATAAAATAATCTTCAGTGCTACTTCATGGACTCTTGAAGAGTCTATACAATGAACCTTGACATTGCCCTCAGTAGTAATTAAAGTAAACCATTCAATCCAGTATTATACTAGAACAGGAAAACTCAATGATAAACTTTACTAATGCAATCTTCAGCATCAAAATTTGTGAAAGTCAACGAGTTTATTACATTTGAACTCATAACAACATTACCAATCAAACAATCATCAAGTATAAACGAAGCCGTAAAAGAGCAATAGTTTAAACAGGGATGGGCCCTGATTTCCAGTATGCAATTGCTTACATTGGATAGTCACAATTGCTGAGATCTAAGCATGCAGATTATTAGATTAAACATAGAATGAGAGTATAGCAGTAAAACAAACTCTTAAGATCGGCATCAGTCCTACACTAGCAAAAAGTCAAGCAAGAGGATTTAGAGAACTCAATAGTTCATATGAAACGAACATTAGTTTGAAAGTCTGCAATGTTATTACATAATAGGAATGCCTTTTTATACTAACATCATAACAGTACTGGTGATAGTTATAGTAGCAGTATTAACAATAGTAACTAATGCAAATAACAGTAATCCTACAATTAGTAAAAATTGATAACTAGTAATCACAATACTAATAACAATGACACTAGTACAATTTCCAGCATTTTTTTCAGTCATACGATTAGCAATAGCAGTAGCAATTCATTCATTCATTTCAGACATTTATATAGCGCCTCTTTAAGAATATCTACCCAGAAGCGCTCCCGACCCAACCACGGCTAAAGAGAACAGTCTTAAGAGCAGAGTAGAACGCAGTCTCAAAGGCGTAGTTCCACAGGGAGCACATTCCAGATTGCAGGGCCAACAACAGAAAAGGCACGGCGCTGCACAATAGAAGTGCGTGACCAGGGGACAAGAAGCTCAGCCTGCTTAGAAGAGCGGAGGGAGCCACGGCGCTGGACACTCAACAGAGCTCCTGCAAATAAACAGGGGCCACACCCGCGAGACAGCGCCAAACCAAGAAAGATATTCGGTAAGTGACCCTTTGTGAGAAAGTAAGCCAGTACAATAGCACAATAACAGCAACAATGGCCTTTAATGGAACATAATGGTCAGTACCAATCACGCTAAAAATCACCTTTTAGCCAAAAAATTATAAAAGTGAAAATTTATATTAATTATCAAAGCAGATTATGACAATTGCCATGAATAATAATAGAGGCGATGTTCAGCAAATTGTACACTTTTAGAACAGGATAAAGCAGCAATCTTCATATTGTTCAAATGGGACATAACAATTAATAATAATTTATATTCAGATTTTTGCACGTTCTCTATCTCTGATCACTAAAAAACTTAAAATGCTACATCTCCTATCAAGTTTCTAGTTCCTGCTAGACTACAATGTCCATTGATGCAGAATTTTGGGGAATGCTGCAAATCTGCTTTCCATGAGACCTGTTACTTTGTTACAGATCGATGACTGCAGGAACATCTGAAAACAAGAACCCAGAATTTTATTTTTAATAGTATCACAAAAAAGAATGAATACAATTTTTAATTATAATGTGACAATAGACCTCACACATAGTGTCTTTGACAACCCATTTCGAGGGTGCTTGACAAAAGTGCGCATGCCATAAAGGAGTCATGCTAAAATTACCTAGGTAGAAATTTACAGCCCTATTGATTGAAGTAATTTATTAAATGACAAACAAAAAGCAACAAAATATATGCAATGACAACACATTTACAATAGAGTTCTCTGATGTAGATGTCATAGGTACAACCCCAAAGGGCTTATAAACCTGCTAAGTCAAGGGTTGTCTTCTTTCCCATGGAATTATTTCTGATGGCCTCACGATATTTGGATACTGCTATATACACAGTGCCAGACAAGTAAGGCCTAAACAAATGTTGTGTTTCCGGTAACAGAGCTAAAAAAAATTGGGTAGGTAGGTCGGAAATTATTTTTATTTTGGTCAAATATTTTTATGAAGTGACTATCCGAAAAATTATACCCCACTAGTCTTTTTTGCACGCTGCAACAAAGTACTCGTTCTAAGCAAGTATAAACTGCCTATTTCCCCGACTGTCTGCACCTAAAACTGCTTTAGAAACAGTCCTATTAATTTCATTTTGTTGACGTCTTTTCTGTTATGTCAATACAAAAGGGTTTTTTTAAGTTTTAAAATTTAAAAAAAAATTGTTTTGAAAGAAAAATTTTTATGAAAATTTTCTTTTATGAAAATTTTTTACAAAAATATTTGGGTCGCGGCCGTAAAAATGGGTCGGTCGGGTTACCGGAAACACAACATTTTTTACGCCTAAGAAAGAAGAGAAAAACTTAACATGTAACTGATGAGATTCGATATAAAAATAAAAAGCCAATTTAACACACAGCATAAATATTGTACATGCAGCCCCAGGTCCAATAATGCTTTAATGCAGTCCTAAATTGTTTCAAACATGGTATTTTTAGGTATATTACAATGCTTACAGAACGTGAATTCCAAAATCATGGACCCATGCATTTGACCGATGTGCTTAGTCTACTCAGAGCTACACCTAGCCCAGAGACGGTCAAAGAAAAAAGGTCTTTAGCAACTGGTAGAAAGCAGGCAAATTATTCTGAGGTAGTAGGCACAGCCCGAACCCATTTTCAGTGGAGGTACTAACAACCGAGAAGGCTCAACACTATGTGACCAAAGAGTGAAAGGAACCCTGCAGGAGCTGCTCCATAGCCGAAGAGCGCAAAGCTCGATGGATGTCCAATTTAATCGAACACTACCAGATAAGTGCTGCTATTATGTAGGTCGAGATTAGGAGATGCGTTTTGATATAAAAAGAAGATGAGTTAAGTCGGAATCTAAAGGAATTCCAGCACGTCTAATTCAGGTCAAGACAAGGGACACATAAGCTTCCAAGGTAAACAAATTTGATCTTCAGTGAAAAACATCACGCATGTAAGGAAAAATCAGGGCATATTTTGATATATGACCAATAAGCCAAGCAGCAGAGCAAATGACCCAGTCAAGACGCCCTATTAAGCCAGATGGGTGACCAGCCAGAACCGAGCAGCAATGACCAACTCTGCTGGTAACAAAGGAGGGGACAAGCATGCGAAATGACACTTCATACTAAAGATGCACTTTAGTTTACTTGATATTGCCCAGTTCCCAAAATTCAGAAATGCATGCACAATCATAAAAAAACTGATTGTACTAAGCAATTGTGAGCGAACGACTTGCTCAAGGTCTCTACAGGCGACTGTCTGAGTGGAAGCACGAACAAATAGGCTGAGAACTAAAAATCAATTCAGCTACCATTACTCAATGCAATTATTCGCAGTGAAGTCACAAATTTATGTTCAACAGATGCAAGAGATCACAAAAGAAAATTCTATGGTCAGTTTCGAAAGTGTTACAGGAGTAAAGAGGGTAATTACTTTAATTCTATCTTAGAGGACAGTTTGTCTAAAATTAAACTAGTCACAGCATAGTAATAATGCACATCTATGGCAGAAATTTTACATACAGGGTGCGCCAAAAAAAAGACCCCCCTAAGATTTTTGCCAATATCTTAACCAAAAGTAAGAATTTTTAGATGAAATTTTACTGTCTTAAAGACAATTCATATTTACACTTGATGGCCAGATTTCATAAAAATATTTCAAACAGAACAAAAATTATGCCGCTTTTAGGGAGGTCACCCACCGTTTTTTGATGATTCAAAAACGCGACGCAACAAAAAGTAATAAAAATTCAATCTAATTATTCTGGCCAATATCTTGGTCAAAAGTAAGAATATCGAAATGAAATTTTACAGGCTTAAAGACAATTCATATCTGCATATGATGGTCCGATTTCATCAAAAATTTCCAAAAAAACAAAAGTTACACCACTTTTAGTGAGGCCACCCCCCAATTTTTGACAATTCAAAGACGTAACGCAGCAAAAACACGATTTTATTAGGTCTCATCTCAAATAATTATTATCAAATAGCCTTGATATTGACCGATGATCATTATTATTACTATTTAAAAAAGAAACAGGGTACCAGCGTAGCTGCACGTCACTGAGAAGTCACTTAGCAAGATGACAATCAAATTCTTAAAATAAGAAATAATGAGGAATCTGTCAGATAATCAACATGTCCATCAAGAACTTTGCATAGAGACTCAAATTAAGTTTTGGCAGATGTGGTGGGCACATTGAACACAAGTTGGGAAGCACTACCAAGTTCATTTGTCAACAGTTATTTGAGATGAGATCATGAGACTTAATAAAATCGTGTTTTTGTTACTTTTTGTTGCGTTTCGTTTCTGAATCGTCAAAAAACGGTGGGTGGTCTTACTAAAAGTGGTATAACTTTTGTTGTGTATGACCTATTTTGATGAAATCTGGGCATCATGTGTAAATATGAATTGACTTTAGGCCTGTAAAATGTCATTTTGAAATTCTTACTTTTGGTGAAGATATTGGCGAAAAACCTCGTTTTTGTTGCGTTTCGTTTTTGAATGGTCAAAAAACGGTGGGTGACCTCCCTAAAAATGGAAAAACTTTTGTTCTGTTTGAAATATTTTTATGAAATTTGGCCATCATGTGTAAATATGAATTGTCTATAAGACTATAAAATTTCATTTCGATATTCTTATTTTTGGCCAAGATAATGGCAAAAAACCTTGGGGGGTCTTTTTTTTGGCGCACCCTGTACATGTAAGAAGTTGAATTAAGTCTGAATCTAAAGGAATTCCAGCACGTCTAATTCAGGTCAAGACAAGGGACACATAATCTTCCAAGGTAAACAAATTTGATCTTCACCTTCAAAAGACGAGCTGTTGGTGTTGGCACAGGCTACAATTTCATCGACACAGAAACAACCAGATGCCAGTAACTCCAGCAGCTCCTAGATCAAAATCAATTGAGAATTTTTAAATCACAAGAGTGAAATCATCATATATGCAAAATAACATGTAACTGATCAATCTTAGACTTAGCTGTAAATTTGCTATTTTGTATGCTCCCCTTAAGATAATTAAATAAACATGATTATATGTGGGATGCCCTGCATTGCCTCTCTGCCTCGTAGTGAATTATTAAATAGCGGGTCTCTGCTTTGCTGTGGCAGTAACACGAAGCTGCTATTACCAGCTTTGCCAGTAGCGTAATGTCTTGCGGTCCCTATCTCATGATGCCGCTGTGGTCCTTGTCCACGCCTTTGTAACCAGCAGAATGGATCATTGCTGCTCAGTTCTTGCTGGCCACTCATCTAGCTTAATAGGGCATCTTGACTGGGTCATGCGCTCTGCTGCTCGGTTTATTGGTCATATTCCAAAATTTGGCCCGATCTCTGCTTACATGTGTGATGTCTTGCACTGGCTTCCAGTCTCGCAGCGCATCTCGTACAGAATAGCAGTACTTGTCTGGCGGTGTCTCACTGGTAGTGCCCCGTCCTACTTATCTGATCTATGTCTCTGACATAGCCTCCCGTCGAGCTTTACGCTCTTCGGCCAATGGGGAGTTGTTGGTACCTCGAATCCGCTCTGCTACCAGACAGCGTCGAGCCTTCTCGGTTGTTGGCCCGTCCACATGGACCGACCACAGACAACGAACGCCTCTGCACTGTTGCAGAGCAAGTGAAAGTAACCATTAACAGCAGAAATTATTATTGTAAAAATTCCAAGTAAATCTGAGTCTGTCAATCATCATTGCAAAATAGGTTGATTTGACAGTTTACGCACAGTCTTTTTATA
Source organism: Lumbricus rubellus (assembly GCA_945859605.1). Classification (NCBI taxonomy): domain Eukaryota; kingdom Metazoa; phylum Annelida; class Clitellata; order Crassiclitellata; family Lumbricidae; genus Lumbricus; species Lumbricus rubellus. Next base: position 6,086,452 of record OX243824.1, on the reverse strand, counting down.
TGCATGCACAATGCATGTGCTATTTATGGGTTAGCTTAAAAAGCAAAGAATGATAATTAATGTTCTACTTGCCTCACTATATGCCAGTGGGACTCTTTTCCAAAGATGAAACCTAAAAAATTACAAGAATACATCCATTAGTCTCTATAAGCAACAAAATATTTACAGAGCTCAGTTCACTGAATATTTTGCACTAAAATTTCATTATTAGAATCTATACAGCGCCACTTCAAGAAACTATTCAGAGGCGCCCCCAGCCCAGCCACGGCTATAGAAAAAAGATTTAAGGGACTTAAGTAATAAAGATTGACTGGTCAGGTGGAGATGGAGGTTAGGGGGGAGGACATTCCAGATTTACGGCCCTACAACCGAGAAAGCTCGGCGCTGTCTGGTAGCTAAGCGAGCCCGTGGAACAAACAGTTGTTCCATTGCAGCAGAGCGAAGGGCCCGACGCGCTTCAATGTCAGAGACTGGGCGACAGAGAACGCGCAGGTAAGATGGGGCACAACCAAGGATACAGCGAGAGACAAGGGCATCAATTCAGTAAGATTGACACTGACACAATGATAGGGCCCAAATTAAAAAATTATTTCCATGGTTTTCACTGTCTGTAGCCATGTCATGTCACAACAATAAAAAAACTCCGAGGTTCAGGATTTGCAGTGATAACCCCTGTTCTGATAGCACTTTTAATATGAGCTACGGCATCGATTGGGCCAGTTTTTGGCAGAACTCATGTGTTATTTAAAGCACCAACTCAGCATTTATGCAGTTGATCTTGAAAGTGAGCCTCAAGAGTGCCATTTATGGGCAGAGATCTTCTGCTGCCCACATTCTCAATAATATTCAAGTCTGTAACTGCTACCATGTCGCGGCTACACCAATGGAATGCGCTTCTGATTCAGCCAGGATTTGGCAGCCTTTATGTCAATACAAGGGGCCCCATACTGTTGAACGTACACTGTTAAATATGTGAGTGGAGAAGGGGTGTGTAAAACCACGTGTGCGTGTTATCCTTCCACCCTATACTTGGAGACCCAATGTTTAGTGGACATTGACACGAAGCGCATGCGGCGCAATGCTGACCATGAAAAGCCGTGGAATTAGACACTTATCCAGAAACATGCATAAAATTATAAGCACTCCACCTGGCGAAGCATTAGATGCTTTATGAAAACTACGCCATGCGTACTCTTGAGCAACTAACTTTACCTTGAATTATAAATATATCACACGAATTATAACTAATTTTTAATTAATTTTTTTATAATCTTTACATAACCTCTTACTCCTCCTCCTCGTTCTCCTATTCCTTTTTTTCGGCCTCTTCCTCCTTCTCTTCGTCCTCCTCCTCCTCGTCTCCTCGTCCTCGTCCTCATCCTCCACTCTTCTGTTTCTCGTCCTCCTCAGCGGTCTCGCCCTCCTCGTTCTTTTCATCCTCGACCTCCTCCTCCTCCCTCCTCGTCCTCCATCTCGTCCTCCTGGTCCTCCTGGACCTGGTTTTCCTCGTCCTCCATCTCGTCCTCCTCGTCCTCCTCGACCTCGTCTTCCTCGTCCTCGTCCTCCTCCTCTTCGTACTCCTCCTCGTCCACATTGTCCTCGTCCTCTTTGTCCTGGTCCTTCTGGACCTGGTTTTCCTCGTCCTCCTCCTCGTCCTCATCATGCTCGTCTTCGTCTTCTTCGCCTTCATCCTCCTCCTCTTCGTCCTCCTCATCGTCCACCTTGTCCTCGTCCTCTTTGTCCTGGTCCTCCTCGTTCTCGGCCTCGTCCTCCTCGTGCTAGTCCTCTTAGTCCTCATCCGCCTCCTTATCGTCCTCCTCCTCTTCGTCTTCCTGGTGCTAGTCCTCTTCGTCGTCCTCCTCGACCTCTTTGTCCTCTTTGTCCTCGTCCTCGTCCTCCTTGTCCTTATCCACCTAGTCTTCGTCTTCCTCGCCCTCGTCCTCCTCCTCTTCGTCCTCCTCATCGTCCACCTTGTCCTCGTTTTTTGTCCTGGTCCTTCTCGTTCTCGGCCTCGTCCTTCTCGTGCTATTCCTCTTAGTCCTCGTCCGCCTCCTTATCGTCCTCCTCCTCTTCGTCCTCCTCGTGCTAGTCCTCCTCCTCGTCCTCCTCGACCTCGTCTTCCTCGTCCTCGTCCTCCTCCTCTTCGTACTCCTCCTCGTCCACATTGTCCTCGTCTTCTTTGTCCTGGTCCTTCTGGACCTGGTTTTCCTCGTCCTCCTCCTCGTCCTCATCATGCTCGTCTTCGTCTTCCTCGCCTTCATCCTCCTCCTCTTCTTCCTCCTCCTCGTCCACCTTGTCCTCGTCTTCTATGTCCTGGTCCTCCTCGTTTTCGGCCTCGTCCTCCTCGTGCTAGTCCTCTTAGTCCTCGTCCGCCTCCTTATCGTCCTCCTCCTCTTCGTCCTCCTGGTGCTAGTCTTCTTCTTCGTCGTCGTCGACCTCTTTGTCCTCTTCGTTCTCGTCCTCGTCCTCCTTGTCCTTATCCACCTAGTCTTCGTCTTTCTCGCCCTCGTCCTCCTCCTCTTCGTCCTCCTCGTCCACCTTGTCCTCGTTTTTTTGTCCTGGTCCTCCTCGTTCTCGGCCTCGTTCTTCTCGTGTTATTCCTCTTAGTCCACGCCCGCCTCCTTATCGTCCTCCTCCTCTTCGTCCTCGTGCTAGTCCACCTCCTCGTCCTCCTCGACCTCGTCTTCCTCGTCCTCGTCCTCCTCTTCTTCGTACTCCTCTTCGTCCACATTGTCCTCGTCCTTTTTGTCCTGGTCCTCCTCGTTCTCGGCCTCGTCCTCTTCGTGCTAGTCCTCTTAGTCCTCGTCCGCATCCTTATCGTCGTCCTCCTCTTCGTCCTTCTCGTGCTAGTCCTCCTCCTCGTCCTCCTCGACCTCGTCGTCCTCGTCCTCCTCCTCTTCGTCCTCCTCATCGTCCACCTTGTCCTCGTCCTCTTTGTCCTGGTCCCTCTCGTTCTCGGCCTCGTCCTCAGCGTGCTAGTCCTCTTAGTTTTCGTCCGCCTCCTTATCGTCCTCCTCCTCTTCGTCCTCCTCGTGCTAGACCTCCTCCTCGTCCTCCTCGACCTCGTCTTTCTCGTCCTCGTCCTCCTCTTCTTCGTACTCCTCCTCGTCCACATTGTCCTCGTCCTCTTTGTCCTGGTTTTCCTCGTTCTCGGCCTCGTCCTCCTCGTGCTAGTCCTCTTAGTCCTCGTCCGCCTCCTTATCGTCCTCCTCCTCTTCGTCCTCCTCGTGCTAGTCCTCCTCCTCGTCCTCCTCGACCCCGTCTTCCTCGTCCTCGTCCTCCTCCTCTTCGTACACCTCATCGTCCACCTTGTCCTCGTCCTCTTTGTCCTGGTCCTCCTCGTTCTCGGCCTCGTCCTCCGCGTGCTAGTCCTCTTAGTCCTCGTCCGCCTCCTTATCGTCCTCCTCCTCTTCGTCCTCCTGGTGCTAGTCCTCTTCGTCGTCCTCCTCGACCTCTTTGTCCTCTTCGTCCTCGTCCTCGTCCTCCTTGTCCTTATCCACCTAGTCTTCGTCTTCCTCGCCCTCGTCCTCCTCTTCCTCCTCCTCTTCGTCCTCCTCGTCGTCCACCTTGTCCTCGTCCTCTTTGTCCTGGTCCTCCTCGTTCTCGGCCTCGTCCTCCGCGTGCTAGTCCTCTTAGTCCTCGTCCGCCTCCTTATCGTCCTCCTCCTCTTCGTCCTCCTCGTGCTAGTCCTCCGTCCTCTTCGTCGTCCTCCTCGACCTCTTTGTCCTCTTCGTCCTCGTCCTCGTCCTCGTTGTCCTTATCCACCTAGTCTTCGTCTTCCTCGCCCTCGTCCTCCTCCTCTTCGTCCTCCTCGTCGTCCACCTTGTCCTCGTTTTTTGTCCTGGTCCTTCTCGTTCTCGGCCTCGTCCTTCTCGTGCTATTCCTCTTAGTCCTCGTCCGCCTCCTTATCGTCCTCCTCCTCTACATACATACATACATACATACATACATACATACATACATACATACATACATACATACATACATACATACATACATACATACATACATACATACATACATA
>OX243824.1:5950293-6082228 GCA_945859605.1 Lumbricus rubellus | reverse complement strand
GGGCAGGTATTATCAAATTATAATTACAATTACAATTATCCCGTTCGCACGACGCAGCAATCGCTCCCTTCTGTGCTTGTCTTTCGCCGATACACAGTGAGCTCCCACCACGCTGGCAATGCATACATGAGGTGAGCTACAGTGGTAGCCTCAGTAGCCGTATGCATGGCCTTGTAGGGCAGACCATGGGACTTTAGCATGCTCAGCGCATATAGAGGGAACTGGCACACGAGCTTATAGGATCTCGTCGACATGTTGAGAAACTCGCAAGTTGTCTTGAAGAGTGACTGCTAAGATTTTCTGAGATTGTCACTCTCTCAACGTTCGACTGAGGGATGAGAGCAAAGGAGAGGATTACCATAAGTTAAATACATGAACGCTGCTCTGATTTTATTCTTATAAGCAAATGACGTCCTTTAAAAAGGTGTGCAATCATCTTGCATACATCCCGTCATTCGATGGAAAGATAGCGCATTACAAGTAATACGCAGCAGAAGTAATTTGCTTTTAAACGACATGCCGTCATGACGTGGAGGATTGAGGAATGGACATTAACACTCCGGACAAAAACCCCGGACAAAAACCCCGGACAACCCCGGGGTAGGAAACCTCCGGAAGATTGGTGTTCTTCCCATTTGTCACTCCCATGAGTGTGAGCTGTAACGCAGTTTTGTTTTGTTGAATGCATTTGTAGTTTCTTTACAGTATACAGTATATAATCTATATGGGAAACGGACATTATTCCCCCCGGACATTATCCTCCCGGACATTATCCCCCCGGACAAAAGCTCCCGGACATTATCCCCCCGGGGTAGGACATTATCCCCCCCCGGTCTATGATAACATTACCTAAAAATTATGCATGCATGTATGCATGTATGCATGTATGTATGCATGTTTGCATGTATGCATGTAGGCCTACACTCTAAATGCGAAGTATGTTATATGGTAAGCTTAAGCTTACTTCGGCTTGTCCACTGGGTGGATAGTTTAAGCCATGTCTAGTAGTAAGCTCCACAGCTTACTTTGAAAGTAAGCTCTCTACCTTACTTCAAGGTAAGGTCAAGGTTACTTTAGGTTTGTCCAACAGGTGGATAGTTAGGTAACCATGTGGTAAGTTGCAGAGCTTACTTCACTGAGTATGTAGCTTACTTTATAGCAACTTGCAGAGCTTACTTTATAGCTTACTTTATAGCAACTTGCAGAGCTTACTTTATAGCTTACTTTATAGCAACTTGCAGAGCTTACTTTATAGCTTACTTTATAGCAACTTGCAGAGCTTACTTTAGGCTTACTTTATAGCAACTTGCAGAGCTTACTTTATAGCTTACTTTATAGCAACTTGCAGAGCTTACTTTATAGCTTACTTTATAGCAACTTGCAGTGCTTACTTTATAGCTTACTGCTCAAGGTTTCTAAAAGGAGAGGTTTCTACATTGTACATGGAAAGGTAACGTTACTTGAAAAAGTTCTCAAGGTTTCCTCATGGTGAAGCAAAGTGCTTTGAAGAAAGCTGCCTAGGTTACCATAAAATAATCTTCAGTGCTACTTCATGGACTCTTGAAGAGTCTATACAATGAACCTTGACATTGCCCTCAGTAGTAATTAAAGTAAACCATTCAATCCAGTATTATACTAGAACAGGAAAACTCAATGATAAACTTTACTAATGCAATCTTCAGCATCAAAATTTGTGAAAGTCAACGAGTTTATTACATTTGAACTCATAACAACATTACCAATCAAACAATCATCAAGTATAAACGAAGCCGTAAAAGAGCAATAGTTTAAACAGGGATGGGCCCTGATTTCCAGTATGCAATTGCTTACATTGGATAGTCACAATTGCTGAGATCTAAGCATGCAGATTATTAGATTAAACATAGAATGAGAGTATAGCAGTAAAACAAACTCTTAAGATCGGCATCAGTCCTACACTAGCAAAAAGTCAAGCAAGAGGATTTAGAGAACTCAATAGTTCATATGAAACGAACATTAGTTTGAAAGTCTGCAATGTTATTACATAATAGGAATGCCTTTTTATACTAACATCATAACAGTACTGGTGATAGTTATAGTAGCAGTATTAACAATAGTAACTAATGCAAATAACAGTAATCCTACAATTAGTAAAAATTGATAACTAGTAATCACAATACTAATAACAATGACACTAGTACAATTTCCAGCATTTTTTTCAGTCATACGATTAGCAATAGCAGTAGCAATTCATTCATTCATTTCAGACATTTATATAGCGCCTCTTTAAGAATATCTACCCAGAAGCGCTCCCGACCCAACCACGGCTAAAGAGAACAGTCTTAAGAGCAGAGTAGAACGCAGTCTCAAAGGCGTAGTTCCACAGGGAGCACATTCCAGATTGCAGGGCCAACAACAGAAAAGGCACGGCGCTGCACAATAGAAGTGCGTGACCAGGGGACAAGAAGCTCAGCCTGCTTAGAAGAGCGGAGGGAGCCACGGCGCTGGACACTCAACAGAGCTCCTGCAAATAAACAGGGGCCACACCCGCGAGACAGCGCCAAACCAAGAAAGATATTCGGTAAGTGACCCTTTGTGAGAAAGTAAGCCAGTACAATAGCACAATAACAGCAACAATGGCCTTTAATGGAACATAATGGTCAGTACCAATCACGCTAAAAATCACCTTTTAGCCAAAAAATTATAAAAGTGAAAATTTATATTAATTATCAAAGCAGATTATGACAATTGCCATGAATAATAATAGAGGCGATGTTCAGCAAATTGTACACTTTTAGAACAGGATAAAGCAGCAATCTTCATATTGTTCAAATGGGACATAACAATTAATAATAATTTATATTCAGATTTTTGCACGTTCTCTATCTCTGATCACTAAAAAACTTAAAATGCTACATCTCCTATCAAGTTTCTAGTTCCTGCTAGACTACAATGTCCATTGATGCAGAATTTTGGGGAATGCTGCAAATCTGCTTTCCATGAGACCTGTTACTTTGTTACAGATCGATGACTGCAGGAACATCTGAAAACAAGAACCCAGAATTTTATTTTTAATAGTATCACAAAAAAGAATGAATACAATTTTTAATTATAATGTGACAATAGACCTCACACATAGTGTCTTTGACAACCCATTTCGAGGGTGCTTGACAAAAGTGCGCATGCCATAAAGGAGTCATGCTAAAATTACCTAGGTAGAAATTTACAGCCCTATTGATTGAAGTAATTTATTAAATGACAAACAAAAAGCAACAAAATATATGCAATGACAACACATTTACAATAGAGTTCTCTGATGTAGATGTCATAGGTACAACCCCAAAGGGCTTATAAACCTGCTAAGTCAAGGGTTGTCTTCTTTCCCATGGAATTATTTCTGATGGCCTCACGATATTTGGATACTGCTATATACACAGTGCCAGACAAGTAAGGCCTAAACAAATGTTGTGTTTCCGGTAACAGAGCTAAAAAAAATTGGGTAGGTAGGTCGGAAATTATTTTTATTTTGGTCAAATATTTTTATGAAGTGACTATCCGAAAAATTATACCCCACTAGTCTTTTTTGCACGCTGCAACAAAGTACTCGTTCTAAGCAAGTATAAACTGCCTATTTCCCCGACTGTCTGCACCTAAAACTGCTTTAGAAACAGTCCTATTAATTTCATTTTGTTGACGTCTTTTCTGTTATGTCAATACAAAAGGGTTTTTTTAAGTTTTAAAATTTAAAAAAAAATTGTTTTGAAAGAAAAATTTTTATGAAAATTTTCTTTTATGAAAATTTTTTACAAAAATATTTGGGTCGCGGCCGTAAAAATGGGTCGGTCGGGTTACCGGAAACACAACATTTTTTACGCCTAAGAAAGAAGAGAAAAACTTAACATGTAACTGATGAGATTCGATATAAAAATAAAAAGCCAATTTAACACACAGCATAAATATTGTACATGCAGCCCCAGGTCCAATAATGCTTTAATGCAGTCCTAAATTGTTTCAAACATGGTATTTTTAGGTATATTACAATGCTTACAGAACGTGAATTCCAAAATCATGGACCCATGCATTTGACCGATGTGCTTAGTCTACTCAGAGCTACACCTAGCCCAGAGACGGTCAAAGAAAAAAGGTCTTTAGCAACTGGTAGAAAGCAGGCAAATTATTCTGAGGTAGTAGGCACAGCCCGAACCCATTTTCAGTGGAGGTACTAACAACCGAGAAGGCTCAACACTATGTGACCAAAGAGTGAAAGGAACCCTGCAGGAGCTGCTCCATAGCCGAAGAGCGCAAAGCTCGATGGATGTCCAATTTAATCGAACACTACCAGATAAGTGCTGCTATTATGTAGGTCGAGATTAGGAGATGCGTTTTGATATAAAAAGAAGATGAGTTAAGTCGGAATCTAAAGGAATTCCAGCACGTCTAATTCAGGTCAAGACAAGGGACACATAAGCTTCCAAGGTAAACAAATTTGATCTTCAGTGAAAAACATCACGCATGTAAGGAAAAATCAGGGCATATTTTGATATATGACCAATAAGCCAAGCAGCAGAGCAAATGACCCAGTCAAGACGCCCTATTAAGCCAGATGGGTGACCAGCCAGAACCGAGCAGCAATGACCAACTCTGCTGGTAACAAAGGAGGGGACAAGCATGCGAAATGACACTTCATACTAAAGATGCACTTTAGTTTACTTGATATTGCCCAGTTCCCAAAATTCAGAAATGCATGCACAATCATAAAAAAACTGATTGTACTAAGCAATTGTGAGCGAACGACTTGCTCAAGGTCTCTACAGGCGACTGTCTGAGTGGAAGCACGAACAAATAGGCTGAGAACTAAAAATCAATTCAGCTACCATTACTCAATGCAATTATTCGCAGTGAAGTCACAAATTTATGTTCAACAGATGCAAGAGATCACAAAAGAAAATTCTATGGTCAGTTTCGAAAGTGTTACAGGAGTAAAGAGGGTAATTACTTTAATTCTATCTTAGAGGACAGTTTGTCTAAAATTAAACTAGTCACAGCATAGTAATAATGCACATCTATGGCAGAAATTTTACATACAGGGTGCGCCAAAAAAAAGACCCCCCTAAGATTTTTGCCAATATCTTAACCAAAAGTAAGAATTTTTAGATGAAATTTTACTGTCTTAAAGACAATTCATATTTACACTTGATGGCCAGATTTCATAAAAATATTTCAAACAGAACAAAAATTATGCCGCTTTTAGGGAGGTCACCCACCGTTTTTTGATGATTCAAAAACGCGACGCAACAAAAAGTAATAAAAATTCAATCTAATTATTCTGGCCAATATCTTGGTCAAAAGTAAGAATATCGAAATGAAATTTTACAGGCTTAAAGACAATTCATATCTGCATATGATGGTCCGATTTCATCAAAAATTTCCAAAAAAACAAAAGTTACACCACTTTTAGTGAGGCCACCCCCCAATTTTTGACAATTCAAAGACGTAACGCAGCAAAAACACGATTTTATTAGGTCTCATCTCAAATAATTATTATCAAATAGCCTTGATATTGACCGATGATCATTATTATTACTATTTAAAAAAGAAACAGGGTACCAGCGTAGCTGCACGTCACTGAGAAGTCACTTAGCAAGATGACAATCAAATTCTTAAAATAAGAAATAATGAGGAATCTGTCAGATAATCAACATGTCCATCAAGAACTTTGCATAGAGACTCAAATTAAGTTTTGGCAGATGTGGTGGGCACATTGAACACAAGTTGGGAAGCACTACCAAGTTCATTTGTCAACAGTTATTTGAGATGAGATCATGAGACTTAATAAAATCGTGTTTTTGTTACTTTTTGTTGCGTTTCGTTTCTGAATCGTCAAAAAACGGTGGGTGGTCTTACTAAAAGTGGTATAACTTTTGTTGTGTATGACCTATTTTGATGAAATCTGGGCATCATGTGTAAATATGAATTGACTTTAGGCCTGTAAAATGTCATTTTGAAATTCTTACTTTTGGTGAAGATATTGGCGAAAAACCTCGTTTTTGTTGCGTTTCGTTTTTGAATGGTCAAAAAACGGTGGGTGACCTCCCTAAAAATGGAAAAACTTTTGTTCTGTTTGAAATATTTTTATGAAATTTGGCCATCATGTGTAAATATGAATTGTCTATAAGACTATAAAATTTCATTTCGATATTCTTATTTTTGGCCAAGATAATGGCAAAAAACCTTGGGGGGTCTTTTTTTTGGCGCACCCTGTACATGTAAGAAGTTGAATTAAGTCTGAATCTAAAGGAATTCCAGCACGTCTAATTCAGGTCAAGACAAGGGACACATAATCTTCCAAGGTAAACAAATTTGATCTTCACCTTCAAAAGACGAGCTGTTGGTGTTGGCACAGGCTACAATTTCATCGACACAGAAACAACCAGATGCCAGTAACTCCAGCAGCTCCTAGATCAAAATCAATTGAGAATTTTTAAATCACAAGAGTGAAATCATCATATATGCAAAATAACATGTAACTGATCAATCTTAGACTTAGCTGTAAATTTGCTATTTTGTATGCTCCCCTTAAGATAATTAAATAAACATGATTATATGTGGGATGCCCTGCATTGCCTCTCTGCCTCGTAGTGAATTATTAAATAGCGGGTCTCTGCTTTGCTGTGGCAGTAACACGAAGCTGCTATTACCAGCTTTGCCAGTAGCGTAATGTCTTGCGGTCCCTATCTCATGATGCCGCTGTGGTCCTTGTCCACGCCTTTGTAACCAGCAGAATGGATCATTGCTGCTCAGTTCTTGCTGGCCACTCATCTAGCTTAATAGGGCATCTTGACTGGGTCATGCGCTCTGCTGCTCGGTTTATTGGTCATATTCCAAAATTTGGCCCGATCTCTGCTTACATGTGTGATGTCTTGCACTGGCTTCCAGTCTCGCAGCGCATCTCGTACAGAATAGCAGTACTTGTCTGGCGGTGTCTCACTGGTAGTGCCCCGTCCTACTTATCTGATCTATGTCTCTGACATAGCCTCCCGTCGAGCTTTACGCTCTTCGGCCAATGGGGAGTTGTTGGTACCTCGAATCCGCTCTGCTACCAGACAGCGTCGAGCCTTCTCGGTTGTTGGCCCGTCCACATGGACCGACCACAGACAACGAACGCCTCTGCACTGTTGCAGAGCAAGTGAAAGTAACCATTAACAGCAGAAATTATTATTGTAAAAATTCCAAGTAAATCTGAGTCTGTCAATCATCATTGCAAAATAGGTTGATTTGACAGTTTACGCACAGTCTTTTTATATGCATGCACAATGCATGTGCTATTTATGGGTTAGCTTAAAAAGCAAAGAATGATAATTAATGTTCTACTTGCCTCACTATATGCCAGTGGGACTCTTTTCCAAAGATGAAACCTAAAAAATTACAAGAATACATCCATTAGTCTCTATAAGCAACAAAATATTTACAGAGCTCAGTTCACTGAATATTTTGCACTAAAATTTCATTATTAGAATCTATACAGCGCCACTTCAAGAAACTATTCAGAGGCGCCCCCAGCCCAGCCACGGCTATAGAAAAAAGATTTAAGGGACTTAAGTAATAAAGATTGACTGGTCAGGTGGAGATGGAGGTTAGGGGGGAGGACATTCCAGATTTACGGCCCTACAACCGAGAAAGCTCGGCGCTGTCTGGTAGCTAAGCGAGCCCGTGGAACAAACAGTTGTTCCATTGCAGCAGAGCGAAGGGCCCGACGCGCTTCAATGTCAGAGACTGGGCGACAGAGAACGCGCAGGTAAGATGGGGCACAACCAAGGATACAGCGAGAGACAAGGGCATCAATTCAGTAAGATTGACACTGACACAATGATAGGGCCCAAATTAAAAAATTATTTCCATGGTTTTCACTGTCTGTAGCCATGTCATGTCACAACAATAAAAAAACTCCGAGGTTCAGGATTTGCAGTGATAACCCCTGTTCTGATAGCACTTTTAATATGAGCTACGGCATCGATTGGGCCAGTTTTTGGCAGAACTCATGTGTTATTTAAAGCACCAACTCAGCATTTATGCAGTTGATCTTGAAAGTGAGCCTCAAGAGTGCCATTTATGGGCAGAGATCTTCTGCTGCCCACATTCTCAATAATATTCAAGTCTGTAACTGCTACCATGTCGCGGCTACACCAATGGAATGCGCTTCTGATTCAGCCAGGATTTGGCAGCCTTTATGTCAATACAAGGGGCCCCATACTGTTGAACGTACACTGTTAAATATGTGAGTGGAGAAGGGGTGTGTAAAACCACGTGTGCGTGTTATCCTTCCACCCTATACTTGGAGACCCAATGTTTAGTGGACATTGACACGAAGCGCATGCGGCGCAATGCTGACCATGAAAAGCCGTGGAATTAGACACTTATCCAGAAACATGCATAAAATTATAAGCACTCCACCTGGCGAAGCATTAGATGCTTTATGAAAACTACGCCATGCGTACTCTTGAGCAACTAACTTTACCTTGAATTATAAATATATCACACGAATTATAACTAATTTTTAATTAATTTTTTTATAATCTTTACATAACCTCTTACTCCTCCTCCTCGTTCTCCTATTCCTTTTTTTCGGCCTCTTCCTCCTTCTCTTCGTCCTCCTCCTCCTCGTCTCCTCGTCCTCGTCCTCATCCTCCACTCTTCTGTTTCTCGTCCTCCTCAGCGGTCTCGCCCTCCTCGTTCTTTTCATCCTCGACCTCCTCCTCCTCCCTCCTCGTCCTCCATCTCGTCCTCCTGGTCCTCCTGGACCTGGTTTTCCTCGTCCTCCATCTCGTCCTCCTCGTCCTCCTCGACCTCGTCTTCCTCGTCCTCGTCCTCCTCCTCTTCGTACTCCTCCTCGTCCACATTGTCCTCGTCCTCTTTGTCCTGGTCCTTCTGGACCTGGTTTTCCTCGTCCTCCTCCTCGTCCTCATCATGCTCGTCTTCGTCTTCTTCGCCTTCATCCTCCTCCTCTTCGTCCTCCTCATCGTCCACCTTGTCCTCGTCCTCTTTGTCCTGGTCCTCCTCGTTCTCGGCCTCGTCCTCCTCGTGCTAGTCCTCTTAGTCCTCATCCGCCTCCTTATCGTCCTCCTCCTCTTCGTCTTCCTGGTGCTAGTCCTCTTCGTCGTCCTCCTCGACCTCTTTGTCCTCTTTGTCCTCGTCCTCGTCCTCCTTGTCCTTATCCACCTAGTCTTCGTCTTCCTCGCCCTCGTCCTCCTCCTCTTCGTCCTCCTCATCGTCCACCTTGTCCTCGTTTTTTGTCCTGGTCCTTCTCGTTCTCGGCCTCGTCCTTCTCGTGCTATTCCTCTTAGTCCTCGTCCGCCTCCTTATCGTCCTCCTCCTCTTCGTCCTCCTCGTGCTAGTCCTCCTCCTCGTCCTCCTCGACCTCGTCTTCCTCGTCCTCGTCCTCCTCCTCTTCGTACTCCTCCTCGTCCACATTGTCCTCGTCTTCTTTGTCCTGGTCCTTCTGGACCTGGTTTTCCTCGTCCTCCTCCTCGTCCTCATCATGCTCGTCTTCGTCTTCCTCGCCCTCATCCTCCTCCTCTTCTTCCTCCTCCTCGTCCACCTTGTCCTCGTCTTCTATGTCCTGGTCCTCCTCGTTTTCGGCCTCGTCCTCCTCGTGCTAGTCCTCTTAGTCCTCGTCCGCCTCCTTATCGTCCTCCTCCTCTTCGTCCTCCTGGTGCTAGTCTTCTTCTTCGTCGTCGTCGACCTCTTTGTCCTCTTCGTTCTCGTCCTCGTCCTCCTTGTCCTTATCCACCTAGTCTTCGTCTTTCTCGCCCTCGTCCTCCTCCTCTTCGTCCTCCTCGTCCACCTTGTCCTCGTTTTTTTGTCCTGGTCCTCCTCGTTCTCGGCCTCGTTCTTCTCGTGTTATTCCTCTTAGTCCACGCCCGCCTCCTTATCGTCCTCCTCCTCTTCGTCCTCGTGCTAGTCCACCTCCTCGTCCTCCTCGACCTCGTCTTCCTCGTCCTCGTCCTCCTCTTCTTCGTACTCCTCTTCGTCCACATTGTCCTCGTCCTTTTTGTCCTGGTCCTCCTCGTTCTCGGCCTCGTCCTCTTCGTGCTAGTCCTCTTAGTCCTCGTCCGCATCCTTATCGTCGTCCTCCTCTTCGTCCTTCTCGTGCTAGTCCTCCTCCTCGTCCTCCTCGACCTCGTCGTCCTCGTCCTCCTCCTCTTTGTCCTCCTCATCGTCCACCTTGTCCTCGTCCTCTTTGTCCTGGTCCCTCTCGTTCTCGGCCTCGTCCTCAGCGTGCTAGTCCTCTTAGTTTTCGTCCGCCTCCTTATCGTCCTCCTCCTCTTCGTCCTCCTCGTGCTAGACCTCCTCCTCGTCCTCCTCGACCTCGTCTTTCTCGTCCTCGTCCTCCTCTTCTTCGTACTCCTCCTCGTCCACATTGTCCTCGTCCTCTTTGTCCTGGTTTTCCTCGTTCTCGGCCTCGTCCTCCTCGTGCTAGTCCTCTTAGTCCTCGTCCGCCTCCTTATCGTCCTCCTCCTCTTCGTCCTCCTCGTGCTAGTCCTCCTCCTCGTCCTCCTCGACCCCGTCTTCCTCGTCCTCGTCCTCCTCCTCTTCGTACACCTCATCGTCCACCTTGTCCTCGTCCTCTTTGTCCTGGTCCTCCTCGTTCTCGGCCTCGTCCTCCGCGTGCTAGTCCTCTTAGTCCTCGTCCGCCTCCTTATCGTCCTCCTCCTCTTCGTCCTCCTGGTGCTAGTCCTCTTCGTCGTCCTCCTCGACCTCTTTGTCCTCTTCGTCCTCGTCCTCGTCCTCCTTGTCCTTATCCACCTAGTCTTCGTCTTCCTCGCCCTCGTCCTCCTCTTCCTCCTCCTCTTCGTCCTCCTCGTCGTCCACCTTGTCCTCGTCCTCTTTGTCCTGGTCCTCCTCGTTCTCGGCCTCGTCCTCCGCGTGCTAGTCCTCTTAGTCCTCGTCCGCCTCCTTATCGTCCTCCTCCTCTTCGTCCTCCTCGTGCTAGTCCTCCGTCCTCTTCGTCGTCCTCCTCGACCTCTTTGTCCTCTTCGTCCTCGTCCTCGTCCTCGTTGTCCTTATCCACCTAGTCTTCGTCTTCCTCGCCCTCGTCCTCCTCCTCTTCGTCCTCCTCGTCGTCCACCTTGTCCTCGTTTTTTGTCCTGGTCCTTCTCGTTCTCGGCCTCGTCCTTCTCGTGCTATTCCTCTTAGTCCTCGTCCGCCTCCTTATCGTCCTCCTCCTCTACATACATACATACATACATACATACATACATACATACATACATACATACATACATACATACATACATACATACATACATACATACATACATACATACATACATACTTACATACATACATACATACATACATACATACATACATACATACATACATACATACATACATACATACATACATACATACTTACATAACATACTTACATAACATACATACATACATACATACACACATCTTTATATATATATATACATACATATACACACACAGAGACATACACAGTACACACACACACACATATATACACACACACATTCACACACACACGCACGCACACACACACGCACACACCTATGCATACATGTGGCATGTTTACGGTGTAGATAGCGTCGTTAATTATAATTATAGACACCGACTGAATTCAATGTCTTTGGGTTGAGGCTGAGATAGTGCCTTTGATTCTTAATGACCCACACAGACACCCACTGTTGCAGTCGGCTGACCGCGCGGCGAGGTAATTGCTTGAGCCACAGGGAGTCTGCGACGAGTATCGCCCTGAACTCGGATCCCTGTATAGAAGCGCATCTGTTAGGGGTTCCTGAAATGAACGCTTGGCCGACTGCGATGATCATTAAGATCCAACTGCTATAATCTGATCCAAACAGGGCTCCGACGCCTGGGTTTGTAATCTGATTTCACGGCAGTCTGCGTGTCATCTCAGTCATCAGTGGTTAACTGTTTAAACATTAAGCTTATACACGTATACAGCGACCCCAATTTCTGGGTCTGTATACCGAAAGATACAGCGCCTTTACTGTACATACTGACAACCAAACTTCGTCAATACTGCTGAGCTAATCGATCACGCTGAAAGTTGACGTAAAGAAATCAAGGTAAGGTATACAGTTGCCTTTTAAAATTCCGATATCTTATCAAAAGCCAATTTGAGGCAAATATGATTATATATATACGATTTTCTTTAAGCCTTTACATCAGGAAGCTATAGACGGTGATTCAGTGCATCTAAGTCACTGCACGCATAATATTTCAGCCTGTTCAGAAAGAGTAGGCCTAAAATGGCCTATAATGTCCCGATGGCAAGATACGACGGGAAAGGAACGGACTGGAAGAAGAAGAGGAGGAGTAGGAGGAGAACGATGACGACGAGCGGAAAAGCAAGAGGAAGAAGATTTGGAAGAGGAGGAAGAAGAGAATATAGAGAGAAAAGGAAGAACAGGAAGATGAGATAGAGGAAGAAGAGGACAAAGAAGAGGAGAGGGAAAAGGAGGTGGAAGAGAAAGAGGAAAACGAAGGAAGAAAAGGAGGAGGTAGAGGAAGGGGAGGAGAGAGAAGAGGAGGAGGAAGAGGAAAAGAACGATGAGGAAGAAAATGAGGACGAGGAAGAGGAAGATGAAGAGGCGGAAGAAGATGAGAAGAAGGAGGAAGAGGAGGTAAGAAGAAGAGCAGGAGGAAGAGAAAGAGAAAAAAGAGGAGAGGAAAGAGGAAGTGGAAGAGGCGGAAAGAAGAGGAGGAGGAGAACAATGAGGACGAGAATGAGGACGAGGAAGAAGATGAGAAGGCTGACAAGAAGGAAGAGGAGGAAGTAATCGGAAGCAAAAGAGGAAGAGGAGGAGAAATAAAAGGAGAGGAAAGAGGAAATGGAAGTGGAGGAAAGAAAAAGAGGAGGACAACGATGAGGACGAGAATGAGGACGAGGAAGATGAAGAGGAGGAAGAAGATGAAGAGAAGAAGGAGGAATAAGAGGATGTCAGAGGAAGAGGAGGATGAAGAGAAAGAGGAGAAGAACGAAGAGGAGAGGAAAGAGAAAGTGGAAGACGAAGAGAGAAGAGGAGGATAAAGACGAGAATGAGGAGGAGGAAGCGGAGGAGAGAGAAGAAGAGGTGGAGAAGTAAGAGGAAGACGGAGGGAGAAGAGGGAAGGTACAAGAAGAAGAGGACTAGACTAACGAGGTGGACGGGAATGAAAAGAAGGAGCAGGAGGAAGAGGAGGAGAGAGAAAAGGAGAAAGAAGTGGAGGAAGAAAAAGAGGAAGAGAGCAGAAAGAAAAGGAAAAAGACGAGAAAGTAAGAGGACGACTACACGAACGAGTTGAACGAGAATGAGGAGGAGGAGCAGGAGGAAGAGGAGGAGAGAGAAGCGGAAGAGGAGGAAGAGAAAGAAGAGAAGGAGGAAGAAAGCGGAAATACGAGGAAGAAGACGAGGAAGAAGAAGTATAGTTAGAGGAAGAGGAGGACTAAACGAAGGAGATGGACGAGAATGAGAAGAGGAACAGGAGGAAGAGGAGGATAGAGAAGAGGAGGAGGAGGAGGAGGAAAGAGAAGGAGAAAGAGAGGAGAAAGAAGAGGAGGAAGACATGGAAGAAGAGAGAGGAGGAAGAAGAGGAGGAAGAGGATTATGAGGACGAGGAATAGGAGGAGGAAGAGTAGGAGGAGAGAGAAGAGCTAGAGAAAGAGGAGATGAAGAGGAGGAAGAGGAGGAAAAGAAAGAAGTGAGAGAACGACGAGGAGGAAGAGGAGGAGGAAGAGAGTAAGAAGAGGAGTAATAGAAAGAGGATGCCGTGGAATAAGAGGAGGAAAAGGTGGAGGAAGAGGTGGAGCTAGAGGAAGAAAAGAAGGAAGAGGAGGTGGGAGAAGAGGAAGAAGAGGAAGGAGAGAAGAGCAGGAGGAAGAGGAGAAGGAAGTGGAGGAGACTATTATATTTGTGATTATCATTATTTTTATTGTTACTATTACACTGTTAGAAATCTCACCGTATTTTTACGGGCATTTACTGGCAGCTTTGTACAGTGGAAATGACCGTAAAATTACGGCGGACAGTATAGTCTAGGCTTGGAATTTCAAAAGAGCTCTAGAAATCACTGTTTGAAGCAAATCATGCAACAATTTGCTAACCGGTGTTGCTAGACTAATTCGACCCTCCTGAAAACTAAAATCGCGGTTAGCAAGCTGGATTTTTAGCGGTTCCATGAGAAAACAAGATGGCGGACAAAATGGCTGCTAAATTCCTTCAAAAGACTAAAAGTAAAGTATTGTATGTGATAGGAGCACGGTTTTTGACTCCAAATTAAGACTATAGGATTCAAGGAATGCAATGGAATCAAAGACATATATGTAGCACTGCACGAAAACCAAAATGGCTGACAAAATGGCGGCCAGAATCTTAAATGGCCACAAATAGAGTTACGTATGCAGTATAAATGTGATTTCAGAGTCTAAATCAACATTTTCGAGGTCAAAGAATGCGATGAAAGCTAGGTCACATATGTAGCACTGCGCTAAAAAACAAAATGGCGGACAAAATGGCGGCCAGAATCTTAAAATAATTGCTATAAATGAAGTCACGTAAGCAATGGAATCATGATTTTAGGGTCTAAGTCAACATTTTCGAGGTCAAGGAATATGATTGCACCAAGGTCACATAGGTAGCACTGTACGAAAACAAAAATGGCGGACAAAATGGCGACCTGAATCCTAAAATGGCCTAAAGTGAAGTCATGTATGCAATCGTAATTTGATTTCAGTTTTTTTGTGCCAGGTCTTTGCGGGATAGCATCTGGGTCTGTGCTGTGGAATTTATCTACAATGTTCACTTATTTGGCCAGATATGATCATTCAAACCATCACAATTTTGTCAGTAAGTCTTAAACCAAGGATCGCTCATCAAAAGAACATCGACGAAGTTATCATGCAGCACCTTATCACAGCGTATCAAGCTGATTATCCCATGGGTCTGGCATCAATATCGTGTCATAAGCTTCTCTCAAAACCAGTGGCAATTGATGCTTTTGAAAAGTAATTTGTCCAGTCAGCAACTTTATAACAGAGGCGTAGCATCTATTTATTTAGAATATTTTATATAGGGATTCTTCAAGGTAGGTTACTCTGTATCACTCCCGACCTAACCACGACTAAATAGGACAGTTTTTAGATTCTCAAGGAACGGAGTGGAGTGACCCATGGACAATAGGCACTGTGAAATGGGTGGACATTTTAGGTTGTGGAATGTGGAACCAGCCACAGAGAATGAAAGCTGCTGTTGAATAGCACAAGATCAGCTTGGTCCGCCAGTCGACGCTGGACACCCGTGTTGGAAAACAGAGTTTCTGCAGATATAGTGGGGCTAGTCCATCAAAGCACCGCCTAACCAAACACACAGACCCTATAGACAATAGCCTACGCTGCAGGAAACGGAGTCAACGCAAGACATCTGCATATACTATGAGACATGACGGAGTGCGGTGGAAGAAAGTAATCTTTAAAAGTGTGGCCTGGCATTGGTCCTGCGTCACAGTCATAAAATTATAGAGTTTGTCAACTGCAAATCATGAGAAGTTTACTAGCGTGGCATCGAGCCCTGTTGTTATCAAAGTGTGGTCTTGCCACGTACACTTACATGCATTTGCATGAACAGCAACAATGCCTGAATAAACTCTATTCTGCATACATATCAGTCAAGTCATGAAACATTGCAACAATTGATAGGACAAGTAATGAAAATTGAAGCATGAACATTGTGTCAGCAATTATAGTTAAACTGCAGTCCAATCATAAGCTACTAAAATTATTCCCACTAGACAATTTCACTGCAATAAGCTCAATGGTATGTACATAGAAGATAAAATGTGGCTTTCTTGGGATTATTCGACCAAGAAAACACCATTCCAATTTTAAATCATGTCTCTATCACATACATTCAGTAACCATTTGTAGTATGTCAAAGTTTTTTTAAACCATTTTTGTTTTGGTTTGTGGCCTTAGAACCTTAAAACCTTAGTCCTTCCCGTGCAGCTCTGCACATCGGGCAACGCAGCTTCTCCATTCCACTCTATCCATCGCCACCTCGACAGCATCGTTCCATGTCATTTCCAGACCCTGCAAATCCTCCCGTACAGTCTCCATCCAGTTCCTCCTTGGCCTCCCTCTACCCCGTCTTCCCTCCGGTGTCCAGATTGTTGCTTGTTTGGCTCTCCTCTCTTGCTCCATTCTTGTTACATGCCCCATCCACTTTAGTCGCTTCTTTCTGATGATAATCTCCATTTAAGTTTGTGGCAGTGTCACATAATATATTACGTGCCTTTAATTAAATCACATTCCTTGACTCGGAAAATTTTCATTTACATTCTGGATTCATGTTTCCATTACATATACAGAACTTCACTAATAGCCATTTCAAGTATCTGGACGCCATTTTGTCCACCACTTTGGTTACCATGCAGTGCTACATATGTGGCATTGATTCCATCACATTCTTTGACCTCGCAAATGTTGACTTAGACCCTAAAACCATGATTCCATTGCATACATGACTTCACTCGTGGCAATTTCAAGATTCTGGCCGGCCATTTTGTCTGCCATTTTGGTTTTTAGTGCAGTGCTATATATGTGACTTTGCTTCCATTGCATTCTTTGACCTCGAAAATGATGATTTAAACTCTGAAATCATATTTCTACTGCATACACAACACCATTTGTGGCCATTTAATATTCTGGCCGCCATTTTGCCCGCCATTTTGGATTTATTTTGTGTATTTTCGTATATAGTGCCTTGCTTCATGTCTTCTTGTCAAAAGTTTGGAATTGCTTCATGTGCTCTTCGACATTCTGTAAAGGCCATGGAAGATATTTATTCAAGATCGGTCGTAATAATGGTTGTGAAGTCTGATAATAAGCTTCACTCCACGCTCAGCTTTGTCCTTTACAATTTTGACATCACAAAACAATTTGTCAGCTGAGAAGTATGTTTGGTCACATGACCATTGATTGGATGGCTTAACTAGCCAGTCATTGCTGATATCCGGAAATCACAACAGATTGTGTCATTCTGGGTCGGTTAAGTTCGTTAAAGTTGTATCGCGAGCAACTTGTTTGAAGGCAGGACCTATCGAAAACTGTAGATGGTCTCCGGCATGCAGTGGTGTTGCTAACAATCGAGTCCCTAATTCTTGCTATCATGGGATTTTTGCTCAAAAGTACAAATGGAACAATTTCTTCAGTGAGGTACCACTAGTGTGAGAATTGTGGAAAAATAACGGGGTGGGTTGAAATTGGTGTGTGAAAAACATACTGAGTTTGTAGGAAAGACTGAATGGTTGAAACCCCCAACCACCCTGGGGTTCCTTGCCCTGGGTACCATCGGTGGTTGCTAAGTGAATCAATTTCAGTATTAGCAACTGCCATTATCAACTTTACTAAAATCAATCATGTCATTGGCAAAGCGGGGGATCATCTTGCTAGAGCATCAGCAAATGAAGCAGCTGAGCATAAACTGAAGCTTATTATCAGACTTCGCAACCATTATTACGACCAGTCCTGGACAAAGATCCTCCATGGCCATTGCAGGGTGTCAAACAGCACATGAAGCAATTCCAATATATTGACAATAAGACATTAAGTAAGACACTACGAATAAATCTAGGTGCTGTTGGAGAGTCGACATCTTTAAGCATATAGTCTTTGTGTCAAGGCATTCGCAATAGTCGCATTACTAACATTATGTGAAAAATAGAGATGTGAACCATAATTATGATGCGACGCCTGCGGCGGGTGCGTATTGGTATTTCATTGGAGACAGTCCATAAATGACGTCACGCACCTCGGAGAAGGGGCTTGGTCACACATAATTATGTGACTATTTGTGACAGTTTCTAATTAGATATGGTATGAAATTTTTGACAACATGTAACGAGGGGTCCGGGGTAAAAATCGTCCTAAGTTACGTGACGTCATTAATGGACGGCCCCTTATAATGCTCAGATAGTACATTTCAATTTGTTTTATTGTTGATTAGTCAAGAGTAATGAAATTTTTTATCAGCTTTGTGTCTAATAGTGCAACTGTGAGTCATATCTGCTTAGCTATTAGTTGTTCGCATTGAAAATACAGTGCAATTTCGACCAAAATCGGTCCCTAAGTTCAGGGGCCATGAGGAATATCAGGATGACATTTTAAAAATCTGTAAAAATTATTTGTAGGCCACACATAAACAAAATCATGGTAAAAACTTGAGTATGGGTGTCCTAATGTCCGTGGTCTTCCGTCTGCTCAACTCACATTAGATGGCCTCTCTGAAACCATTTTTCATGATTTGCATTTGATGTATTCCAATCGCTTTTAACTAAACTTTTTCAAAACTCAACGCATCTGGCTTGTCAAAAAACGTACGACTGTCGAACAGCGATAATATAACGATGTATTAGTTGACAGTCAAGACCATTGAACTATTGAAGGGAACAGATGGCCAGTGAAACATAATAATGTTGATCGGTGATGCTTGTAAAATTACATGTAAAAGCAATCGAACAAGATTTTACTGAACATGTAGGCCTACCAAGTTCTATGTCTAGTTGATGAACAAATTGGGCAATTGAGCGTAAATACACTTAAATGTCTGCTTTGCCGTAGGTGGTGACTGCACGTCTAAACCGCTCGTTTTGCTTTTAGATATTTCTTCTTGCTCCTTTGAAACATCCCGGTCAAACCTTCCCCAAAACGGAAATTTTGCATTTGAATGTCTTTCCTTAGACGTGCCAAAATGTTTCGTACAGTGGGATGATGATAGCCTGACATCCGTCTGTTTGTTTTCTTCCAAATGCTCATGATTTCGGTGTGTAGATACAGTTTTACCTTTAGTACAACATCCGTACAAATACTCCCGCGGTTCTCATACAATATTTTTTGGGTTTTGTAAGAGTCGAATATTTGGAACAAAATTTAAAATATACGTGCACACTTTTAATCATGTAATCATATCAGCAGAAAATGAAAATTGCTCCTTAGCCACTGTAGGAAAGGGCTAGCTTATAGCGTTATTACGTTTTGAAATATCTATAAAAATAAATATTTATAGTGCCCTTCGTGGACCTACTTTTTAATATTTGCTTTGGGGTTTTTAACAAATTTTTCGCACTTAGGAAACTATTCATATTAAAAATAATGCGCAAAATGACACTGAGAATTTTGCATTAAGAAACCTCTTTGAAAATATACTCGTGTTTTTAATTTCCAGCGCTGTATTTTTCATGCTTTTGTCACTGAAAAATTCAACCGTGACCATCGCAAAAATTTTGCTCCCTCCTGCTAAATTTTCTGCCTTCGCCCATGCTTAGGAATCTTGTTTCGCGTACCCCTACTGGCGACTGGGTACCCCAGGGGTACGCGTACCACAGTTTGAGAACCACTGATATGCACCAGGGTGTAAATGTAAAATTTACGATTAGTAAATTTTGCCTCTAATGTATAAAGACTCTCTACAATTCAGCTTCACTGCATGATGTTATACGTTGCAACGTTTAATAATTGGATCGTTCTATTTTTTAATATCGGGCTCTCTTCTTAAGGGCTATTTTCTCTCACTAGAAGTACAATTGAATAGCCATGGCTGTGAGAGGCGGTATAAAAATTACTAATTACGTTACATTAGGCCTACATCATAGCAAAAATTAAATTAAATAATAAATTATTATGTAAGCTACCATCATTGTGATGCTGTGTTGTTCTGTTGTTCTATAATTTATATATAGAATGTATGTATATGAACATTTATATAGCGCCTTACAATAACCTCACGAAGGCGCTTAAACTTAGACTGCTCCGTTCTCTTAAAAATTCTGACTTGTTTGTCCCCACGAGCTGGATACAATATTGCTCAAACTCGATCCCATACTGTCATTGGACCCTCTCTAGTGGGAACAGAATTCAATAAGATGGGTCCAATGACCCTCCTTGTTGACTTCTTTTTCATTTCCTCCACTTTCACTGGGATTCTTCTTTCTGGATCGTTTTCTCTCTCCAATATCTGACTCTCTTCTTAACAGCTGTTGCTGTCTGGGTTCTCGCAATCGAAGCACCATTGAATGGCCATGACTGTGAGCGGCACGATAGAATTTACTAATTGCATTACATTACATTATCAGCATTCAGCAAAGTAAAAATTAAATTAAATTTTAATTTATTATGTAAGCTGCCATCATTGTGATGCTGTTGTGTTCTATAATTGATATATAGAGCCAATAATTTTATTAAAGTTTAGTATTCTTACGGACACTATTAGTCCATTAGTGTTATGCCAAATTTGAAGTAGTGGATTTTGTGAAAGCGTTATAAAGCTATGATGTTACTGACTTGTGGTGTTGTTTTGTCTTCTGCAGGACACGTCAACACGTGAAAAAAAATCCAAATCACAGGGTCGGAATTCTCTATCAACTGTTCCAAGTCTCTCTTCAAAGTTACAGACAATATTCATATTGTTCCGCGGCATGAACTATTTAAACCACTATGATTGTGCAATCTCTCAGTTGGAACATTATTCAAAGCTGATAAAAAGACGCTTCTTTTTCATCTTGTTTACCTCTTTCCAGATTTCTTACTGACTTCTATTGTTGTTTTATGCATTATTATAATGACAATATAAAAGTCTTTGGATTGAATGGCCTTACAGTATGCTAAATTGTTCAATGATATGGACCGTCAGTATTGACTTCGTTCTATAAAACCAGTTTCATAGTTGATGTTACCAATTAAAAAAATTGTATTTTCATTTCCTCACTAGTCTATTTTCAAATAAAGACCGTAATGGAGTAGTATGTGATGTATTTCTAAAAATTAAGTATACTGCGCATGATGCACAAATGTTTTGTATATGTAAAAAATTTCTTATTTTCTCGTGGACAAAATATTTGTTTATAATTATGCCGCAAAGTTCTGTTGTTTCTTTACTGATAACTGATATAATGCATGGCACCATTTCAGCATCATATATAATTTTTCATCAAGATTCATATAACTATGTAGGTCTTGTAGTACTTATTATCCACTGAGTACCTGATAAAATGTAAGTGTATGATATTATATCAATCATTGTGAAGCAATAGTTTGCTTGAATACGTTTTAAGAGAGATGATGGTTTTGTATGATGACTGCGGCATTATTCCTTTGAACAGTTTAATTTTTTGCAGTATTTTCATGACTACGATTTTGCTTGGTTTTCCCATTGTGCATGCAGTCTCATTTTCATATCGAGCTTTTGAACTTAAACAGCTAGAACCGTGTTTTGTCATTAAATATTGTGAATATGATTTCTCGTGCATTCTTTATATGCAGGTCAAGAATATTTTTATGGTATCACACCCAAATCAGTGGAAAATACCAACAATGAGCTTTTTAAGTGGAGACTTCCAAAGGAAAGGGTGGCATATTTCATAATTGAGTCAACGTAGAAGTTTCCAAAGATTGAGTGGCATTTTCAACCATTGAGACAAAGTGGAAATTACTAAAGAAGGAGTGGCAATTTCCACCACTGAGCCAAGATGGAAATTTCCACAGACTTAGTGGCTTTCTCAACCACTTGGGAAAGATGGAAATTTCCAAATAATTAGTGGCTTTCTACACCATCGATCCAAGATGGAAAATTCCAAAGATTTAGTGGTTTTCTCCACCATTGAGCCAAAGTGTAAATTTCCAAAGAATTAGTGGCTTTCTCCACCATCGATCCAAGATGGAAAATTCCAAAGATTTAGTGGCTTTCTCCACCATTGAGCCAAAGTGTAAATTTCCAAAGAATTAGTGGGTATCTCCACCACTGGGCAAAGATGGAAATTTCCAAAGAATTAGCGCATTTCTCCACCATTGAACCAAGATGGAAAATTCCAAAGAATTAGTGGCATTCTCCACCATTGGGCAAAGATGAAAATTTCCAAGGAGGTGCGGCAATTTCCACTTTTCAGAAACGGTGGAGACTTCCCAGTTCTGATGTAATTTTCCACCAAAAGTCAAGGGTGGAACTGGACCACCCTTATCTAAGGGTGGAAATATTTCCACCCTAGGGTGTTGTTTGTGGACCACCAACTTTAGGGGAAATTTCCACGATTTTTTTTAACAGTGTAGCTGATACCATAGCTGGTGGTTAAATTTTACAGTTTCTCTTTTGAAATGTTAAGAAATACGCTTCCGTTTATGCTGCCCAGAGTTCTCTGGCATTATCCAGAATACATTCTTTCTAGCAACCAACACTGCTCCCCATACCATGACCTTTTGGAACCTGCTTCACCATCGATATGACATGCTAGGGATTATGCCTTTGATTACGTCGTCTCATATGCCTGCATGGAAAAAAGACCGCTAAACTCAAGGAAAAGGGCATCCTTGGAACTATGGCCTGGTTGCAGTCAAGAATTGAACAGTATTGAGAATGCGTGGAGGCTGCACGTGATGATGTATAAACTCTCTGTTTATAATCAGACTTCTGAGGCTCACTTGATCATCTGGCATTGTGCGGCGTGCACGAGATAATACCTGAGTTCTGGCAAAAACTGTGATTTTATGTATATATAAAAAACACAATTTATCACTGCAAATCCTGAACCTTAGTGATATAAATTTCTTATTCTGGTGACATTAAATGACTCAATACGGTCAAACAATGGAAATAATGATTGATTTTGGGCCCTCTCAATGTGTTAGTGTCAATCTGTGATTTATTCACGTTGCGATGGAAACTGACCAAAATTTAGACTTTGCAGAAAAATATTCGATTGTATTATTTTTTCCATAGTGGTGTGTGAGGACACTATACATTGAATCATGCCCACGAACCATATTTTTCAAACACTAGTACATCACAGTCGTGCATACATGTGGCAAACAGCAGCATCATGCATGTATACATGGTGTACAATGTACGACGCGTCTGCATGCATGTGGAACGAGACACACGAGAGCTTTAGGAATTATTATTCTCAAGTGTGTGCAGATATATAATGTGCATGCACGCACGCTTGTAATGCTGTCCACGATGTACACGTCCGCGTGTGTGGAATAGACATGCATGCGTGCGTACAATATACACAAAGGACAGTGGTATGCGCAATGCAACACAATACATTATGCAGCGCAAAGCAAAATGCTACACATTGAAACCTGCAGTATATATATACGCCACAAGACGTGCACACGTAAATTTAATGCATGCATTATAAGAGATATAGGTGAATCATGCGTGAGAAAACGAAGGAGTTAAAAACTGGGTGAAATAAGCAGTGGCGCAGCCAGGAATTTATGATGGGGGTGTTTTATGGCCTGGCCGGGTGCCCTTCCTGACACCAACCCAGCAGTATTACAGTAACTAAAAAGGAATACAATAACAAATGGAATAAAGTAAGGAAAACAATTGTTACTATATCTCATTCACCATTTCAATTATTCTATGGCATTCAACCCTGGTTACCACAGGTGTATAACCCTAATTTTGATCGCTCCTCAGGTAATCTGATACTTTGGACAGGTAAGCAAATGGGGTAATATGCAAATAGACGACAGGTAGGTCTACATCATCTTCGGTCTATACTGTATGGTGGGGTAATCTGGTTCTCATTTTGGGGTGCTTTGGTTTGCCAGACGATTATGAAATCAGAAGCCGGTGTATGTAGATGACAGAGAATTGCGCATAATTTTATGTATAAAGGGTTAAAGGAAATGAAATGCGGTGAATGGGGTGTCTAGTCGGAGAGTGATTGAAAGTAAATAAAGATCGATATAGGTTTGTTCTTTCGTGGTCTCGTTGGTGATTTTCAAGTCTGATTAATTTATTCGAATGCATTCGCTTCATGGGAATCATGGTCAAGAAAAGAACAATGAGGAGGAGGAGGAGAAGGAGGGAGAGGATGAGAAAGAAAAAAGGAAGAGGATGAAGAGGAGGAAGAGGATGAAGAGGAGGAGGGTATGGGAGGAGGAGAGAGAGAAGAGAAGCTACTCCAGGATCAGATGAACGAAAAGAAAGAGGTCAATGTCGGCCTTATAATCTGCTCTTTCTTCGCACTGCCAACGTCATTGGGCAGGTATTATCAAATTATAATTACAATTACAATTATCCCGTTCGCACGACGCAGCAATCGCTCCCTTCTGTGCTTGTCTTTCGCCGATACACAGTGAGCTCCCACCACGCTGGCAATGCATACATGAGGTGAGCTACAGTGGTAGCCTCAGTAGCCGTATGCATGGCCTTGTAGGGCAGACCATGGGACTTTAGCATGCTCAGCGCATATAGAGGGAACTGGCACACGAGCTTATAGGATCTCGTCGACATGTTGAGAAACTCGCAAGTTGTCTTGAAGAGTGACTGCTAAGATTTTCTGAGATTGTCACTCTCTCAACGTTCGACTGAGGGATGAGAGCAAAGGAGAGGATTACCATAAGTTAAATACATGAACGCTGCTCTGATTTTATTCTTATAAGCAAATGACGTCCTTTAAAAAGGTGTGCAATCATCTTGCATACATCCCGTCATTCGATGGAAAGATAGCGCATTACAAGTAATACGCAGCAGAAGTAATTTGCTTTTAAACGACATGCCGTCATGACGTGGAGGATTGAGGAATGGACATTAACACTCCGGACAAAAACCCCGGACAAAAACCCCGGACAACCCCGGGGTAGGAAACCTCCGGAAGATTGGTGTTCTTCCCATTTGTCACTCCCATGAGTGTGAGCTGTAACGCAGTTTTGTTTTGTTGAATGCATTTGTAGTTTCTTTACAGTATACAGTATATAATCTATATGGGAAACGGACATTATTCCCCCCGGACATTATCCCCCCGGACATTATCCCCCCGGACAAAAGCTCCCGGACATTATCCCCCCGGGGTAGGACATTATCCCCCCCCGGTCTATGATAACATTACCTAAAAATTATGCATGCATGTATGCATGTATGCATGTATGTATGCATGTTTGCATGTATGCATGTAGGCCTATATACACACACTGTGCAGTCAACAATAATCGTGGAGCTTGGTGGTGTAGGGGTATGTTCACTGTTCAGTGCCATGAAGCAGGAATATTGCGGGTTGGAATCTATGTATCAAGCCGCAGCGTAAGGACCCTATATATAATTATATAAGCAAGTCCTTCACTGGCAATTGTTCATGCACTTTGGCATGAAAAACAGATTCAGTGTGTAACCTACATGTATATAGACGTGCTATACTATATATAGTTGGAAACGCCTCTGAGTAAGAATGTTTAATGGGCGATAAGAATACTTTGTAATTATCAAGTGAGCATAAGGAGATCCTGAGTGGCCGAGTGGGTTTGTAGCCCGCTCGCCACGCCGGCGGCGCGGGTTCGATTCCCGGTCGGTCGGTTTATCAGAGATTAATTTATCGGATCTTTACTGCGGGTGGCTCGGTCGCAATATAAACGTGGACTCCTCGTGAGAGGTTGTACTCTGCCTCCGACACTAATCATCTTCGATATGAAACAGTGTCGTTAATCCCGAATACAACAACAAACAAGTGAGCATAATTATTATTGTAAGAAGGTTATGACAGTGATGACAATACCTCACGGCTCAGCGGCTTCCAGTTATATGGTTGGTTTACACTTGAAAAGAGGTGTCTAATTTTCCTGAGCGGAATATATAATGTGAAATTTCATTAGCAGTGGGTTAGTGACATAGGATTGACCTGAGGGAGTGTACGAAGTTAACCACTCTCCTGGTCAAAACCTTTCGGACAAACCCCTCGGATAATTAACGAAAATCAAGCGTTTTTGTTAACAAAAAAACTAAAAGTTAATTTAACTGAAACCGAAAACTAAAACTAGAACTAAAATTGTGATATCTAAAACAGCAACGAAACTTAAATTAATCACACGGGAAAAAATATTTAGCACAAAAAAATGTTGTGCCTGCAATTCTTTGCATGCTCACCTAATTTACTATACGTATATGCCAAAGAGAACATGGGTATGAACCCCCAGTCTTTCTTAGAGCCCCATGTTAAAGTCTGTTTTTCACACCCCGATTCCAAGTGGATAGGCTAATGGTCCAACCCCCAAGTTATTTTTCCACAATTCTAACACTGGGTATATATGAACATGGGGTGCGGTGGTGATAGTGGTGGCGTCGGTGCCCTGCATGGAGCCAGAGAATTCCATGCAGGCTCGAATCCACCTCAAGTCGCCGCGTATACGGATCTTGAGCAAGTCCTTCACTCGCAATTGCTCGGGCGCTTCGGCGTGAAACTCCGATGCAGTGTCTGCACTGTAATCTGGAGCTCCTTTGACTAAAATTCTTGAAAAGGCGATGTAAAGATGGAGAAATAAATAACAAATAGAGTATAATTATAGGAAGATGTGTGAGTTGATTTTTTAATCGAGTATAATTATGACAAATATATAATGTCAATAGCACCTATTAATGGTGTCTAAGCAGTAACCTACAATTTTGTTTGCATGAATTACTGCTGTATAGTGCTGCTTTTAAAACGTCAAACTCAATAATTTTGAAGCGTCCGGGATCCAATGGCTCCTGACTTTGAGGTGACAACGAATTACTTATGCCAGTGTGAGAAGTATATTTGAGCTTAAAA
The DNA here is from genome assembly GCA_945859605.1 of Lumbricus rubellus. Classification (NCBI taxonomy): domain Eukaryota; kingdom Metazoa; phylum Annelida; class Clitellata; order Crassiclitellata; family Lumbricidae; genus Lumbricus; species Lumbricus rubellus. The sequence goes on along the minus strand of OX243824.1, from coordinate 6,055,642 downwards.
CCTTAAACGGAGACTAACTTATTAAAACTGAAACTAAAATTGATCATTAAAATCTTCAGCAAAACATGAACTAATTATATTATAATATCGAAGGACAATAAAAATAAAACTGAGTCTAAAAATTCCGACTAACAATTAAAAAAAATTGTAAGACTGAAAACTGATACGTTATTAAAAAAACACTACTATATAATTTTATGCAGCGTTGCCACTCTGAAAAATAAAAAACCCAAGTTAGTCTGTTGAAAAACCCAAGAAAACCCAAGTTCCCCAGACCTTCCGAAATTTTCAAATTTTGTCGTCCGAAAATTTCTGATGACCATTTTTAGTCATTTGGCCCAAATCGTCAGAAAATGTCCAAAATGTTCTGTTCCCAGCAAAAAACCCAAGTTTTTCCCGAAAAAAACTATTTTTTCTCCGGAAAAACCCCAATTCCCAAGTTCGGAGAAAAAACCAAGATTTTATATGGCCAAAAAACCCAAGAAAAAACCCAAGTTCTTCGCAAAGAAAACCCATTCCCTAGTTCCGATAAAAAACCAAGATCTTGTGAAAAAACCCAAGGAGTGGCAACGCTGTATATATGCAGTTTAAATGAAGAATCATTATGTCACCCAAAAATTCACAGCCCGTATAAATAGCTATTGGTAACGACGAAACAAAGGTGACTTAGCTAACTAAGCCCGTTATCCATGCCAGGCTCTGCATGTAGCCTGGAATGGCACCAATTGGACGCGGCAATTGTAAGAATTAACTTCATGGGAAAGTCTCACCCGCTCAACCCCCCCGGACAAACCCCCAGACAAAAAACCCGATTTAGCCTAAGGCATTAACCCCCGGATAGAACCCTTTCCAGTGCAAATGACCTATTTCTATTATAAATAAAGAGAAGATTCAGAACCACCCATGCAGAGGGTGGTTGGCGAATCTCTCCCAACATGGAGGGTGGCCAGAATGGGAGGGGGGGGGGCGAAACCCAAACTTTTGCGATATGCATTCCGTCGCCATAATTTCACAGTTAATCACCTGAAATGTTGCAGCTAGACCGAGTGCCACCGGGGTCACCTCACCCCCACCCAACACACCTCGCCCTGCATGGGCCGGGTCGGGCATTATATTATTGGGGAAGGGGGGTTGAAAAAATTCCAGTGAAACGGAACTATTGATCTGAAACTTTGTACCTCTAGACAGAGGGCCACTAGGACCATACAGTAGAGGGGTTGGCAATTCTCTCCCATCATGGGGACCAGGGTGGGGGGGGGGGGCGAAAACCCTAATTTACCCTGTTTCACAGGGATGCATTTCCACAGTTTTTCCACAGTTTTTCCCACAGGACCTTAGGAAAGTCCTTCGCTCACAATTGCTCAGCGCTTCGGCGCAAAACTCCGATGCATGCAGTGTCCGCTCTGTATTCTGGAGCACCTCTGAGTAGCGAGAGAGTGCTTGAAGGGGCGCTATAACAAGTGCACATACAAACAAACTGTAGAACAACATCAGTTCATTTGGGGTTAATTAATGCATACAGGCATATTCAAATCTATTCATTGGACGGATGAACATATGTTGACCCTTGCACGCTCAAGCCACTTCCTCTTTTCGTTGTTCCGGAAGTTGAGCGTGCACCCGCTGGAGGGCGAGAGGGTTGTTTACTAAACAAATTACGGTGGTAAACAACGATAGAAATTAACTGTTACATATCCACCCACCCACCCACCAGTCTATTCACTGATTTGTAACCCCCACTCTTTTTCCGAACCGGTTTGCACAACCCATCACAATGAACTGCTTTGAACCCTCAGAGTCCAAGGTCAAGGTCGAAGGCAGACCCTGACCAACAGGTCGCCGAGTAGGACCCTAGGATCCCAAAATGTTGTAGCGCCACATAAACACGCCTTCTACTTACTTACTTACATTGATGAATGCATGAAGCGTGGTGGTGTAGTGGTGGCGTCGTTGCCTTGGAGCCGGAAGGTTCGGGGTTCGATTCCACCTTGCCGCGTAAGGACCTTGGGCAAGTCCTTCACTCACAATTTCTACGCGCTTCGGCGTAAAACTCCGATGCAGTGTCCACTCTGCATTCAGGAGCGCATCTGAGTAGAGAGAGATTGAAGGGGCGCTATAACAAGTGCACTTACACACATACAAACCTACATTCTCTGGTACAATCAAGAGTCATCCTTAGCTTCAATCCGAAGTCCAAACATTGCAAACTTTAATTCTCTAGCCCACCGACCGCAATTAATTCCGACCCTTCCCTCCCGATTATTGCCGGGGGTAGGGAGCGTGCGCCGCGGCGAGACAAGCCCCCCGCTCGAACCCCGAGGTCAACAGTATCCAGTTTCCCCTACATCTCTCGACCTGTCAATCACTCCACGTCCCACGCCTCAGGCACAGCACCACGCCAACCAATCAGAGCATGCCAATCCTGTTAGCCCCGCCCACGCCAGCTGCCTTGGCTAAGAGTGCGCGTGTAACATTGAGAGGAGCCAGTGTTGGATTTATTAGGTTGGTTTCGCAACTGTGGATCTTGTGTTATTAGCGCGAACGCAGAACATTGATGAATACATGTATTAGAACATTGATGAATACATGTATTAGACAGTGGATAATGGAGACCTGTTCCTGCTTCTAATTCTCGTTTAATTGTGGTCGTTCCTAACGAGACAGGCTGATTCATTTTCGTCTAACTACCAGCATGTGAGTATTTCTTACTGTTGTAGGCTACATGCCGAATAATATTGTGTGGTATGTTGATATCCGCCTTCGTATGTGTCTGCGTATGCAGGCGTGTGTGTGTGTCTGTTCTTGTGCGTCTGTGCGTGATTCCTGGGCCGTTTACGCTGTGGGCTTTGGTGACCGGATTTGAGATTTTTCTCTTCCTATCACGAGGTCACAATACATCACGAATCTTGACTGGGGAAACCCTGCTGGTAGGGTAGGGGGAGGGGGCTCATGAATGACTTCTGCCCTGGGTCACTCTCTCTGTCACGGCTTGTCTGTTTGTATGTTCATCTATGTCTGTGTGTTTGTCTGTCCTTTTCACTCCTTCTCTAAGCTCTTCATTTATGTCTGCATGTTGCCCAGTATCTCGTTGTTTGTTTATTTGTCTGTTTCTGTGTGTGTGTCTGTTTGTTTGTCTGTCTGTCTGTCTGTCTGTTTTTCAATCCAGTTAACTTCTCAGCCTCTCTGTCTGTTGTCTTCTGTAACTTAGTTTCTCTGTCTGTATCGCTGCCTGTCTCACTCCATACCTGGGGTGTCTGTTTATTTATTTATCTGTCTGTCTGTCTGTTTGTCTGTCTTTTGTCTGTTCAACTGTTTGTCTATCCTATGTATCTGTGTTTCTATTTGTTTGTCTATCTGTCTACGTATTTATTTGTAAATCTCCTTGTGTGTCTGTCTGTCTATTTATCTGTTCAACTGTCTTACTATCCTTCTATCTATCTGTGTGTCTGACTGCATGCTTGACTGCCTATGCCTGCCTATCTGTCTGTTTGTCTGTCTCTGTCTGCCTGCTTCCCTGCGACTACCCACTGAGTGACTTAGTTGGTTGAAGAGTCACTATATATTCATCAATGGCAAACTTTCTGTGGCCAACTCAAAAAAAATTAAACATTTAGTCGTTAAATAAACTGTTTGCACGCACAGCCAGACATTTTGGTTGTGGAGATGAATAAGAAATAATCATTCATGTTATGTGCTGCAGGTTGATTATACATTCCTCTTTATATTTATATAAAGAGGAATACTTATAAGTATAGCATTCATCTTAGTTTAAAATAGTATACTGCCCGCAAGGCCTCTATCATGTCTCTTAAATAAGCGTGTCTGTCTCTGTCTGTATGTCTCTGTCTCTCTGTCTGTGTCTCTCTGTCTCTGTCCGTCTGTCTGTGTATCTGTCTCTGTCTGTCTCTGTGTCTCTCCGTCTCTGTGTATCTGTCTCTGTCTGTCTCCGTCTGTCTCTGTCTTTTTCTGTCTGTCTGTCTCTATGCATGTCTGTGTCTTTCTCTCTCCCTGCCTCTCTCCCTGCCTCTCTCCCTGCTTCTGCCTCTGCATCTGCCAGTCTCTGGCTATCTGTCTCTGTCTGTTTGTCTCAGTCTCAGATTTTGAAAGTATTTGGCAGGCAAAATTCATCAGCCATGATTATCTGTTTGTTTCAAGTTGCGTCACATTACTTTACGTCTACCGCACTACACATTTTAGAACAGTAATTTTCGAATGCTATGAAAAGGCGCCATATAAACGTTTTAATTTACTGATACAGTTGTTGATTGGTTAGTTGCTGTGTAAAGACGCATTGCGAAAACAAAGGTGATTTGCGTTGCTTTCCTCTTTTCTCCAGGCTTAGTTCTGTTACCAGTAACTTATATGCAGTGCAATATTCAAGAACTTTACGGTTACCATACTGCTATATTTGCTTTGGAAGAGCGTTTTAAAGGTGTGCAAAAACCTATATAGTGATCCTCAATTCAAAAGACATCTGAAGTTGATATAATATACTACTCATGCACTTCCATCAGTGGCGTCACAGAAGAGACACTGCCACCATGTGTAATCTGCTATTTTAACACTCCATTTCCTGACAAGAGGGGAAATAGCGCTGATTCTGTAGTTAAGCAGTAAGTAACCGTAAAGGAAACATGATTTATTAAATACCACGCATTTGACGTTTATAAATTGTAAGTAGAATTTGTTTTAAGGGTGTTTAAGGTATACATCCGATTATTACCAGCTGAACATCTTTTCCAAAAACCTGCAACTGTTCAAATAGATGGGATCTATGCAGTTCTTTAGTAAAAATGCAACATAATTTTTTCATGAAAATAGTTATAATAGTAAAAATAACAATGGTAATAAATAGTAATAGTAAAAATGACAATAGTGATAATAATAATTAATAATTAATAATTGTGAGGCGCGGTGGTGTAGTGGTGGCGTCGTTGCCTTGGAGCCGGAAGGTTCGAGGTTCGAATCCACCTCGCTGCGTAAGGACCTTGGGCAAGTCCTTCACTCACAATTGCTCAGCGCTTCGGCGTGAAACTCCGATGCAGTGTCCGCTCTGCATTCGGGAGCGCCTCTGAGCAGAGAGATGCTGGAAGGGGCGCTATAACAAGTGCACATACAAACAAATAATTATAATATTAATAATAATAATAATATTGATAATAATAATAATAATAATATAATGATGATAGTAATAATAATATAGTGTTGATAATAACAATAATAATATTAATAATAATGATGATGATGATGATAAATTAAAAATAATAAAATAATAATGACAATGGCTATAACAATAATGGTGAAAACAATAGTAATGATGATGGAAACGGCGATAACGATTAAAACAATAATATAGGAGAAGAGGAGAAGGATGTGATAGGAGGAGGTATTTGAGGAGCAGGAGGCAGAGAAGGAAGAGAACGAGAAGAGGAAGAGGAAGAAGAGGAGAAGGAGAGAGAAGAGAAGAAGAGGAGGGGAAAGCAAAGTGGAGGAGGTGGAGTGATGTTAAGAAATCAGCTGTTGTAAGAGTCCGCCTGAAGCGTAACATCAAAGCATTGTGTTGGCGCGATGTAATTAGGGCAATTAACCTCTTAATTAGCGACTCTTAGACGCAGCGACGTTTATGAGGGCCACTTAGACTGTCGATATAAGACGATATATCCCCTCTTAAGTATATAGACCCTTGACTCATGAACGTCTTGCTACCTCTGTGTGTGTCTCTGTATATCTGTGTCTTTATATCTGTGTGTGTCTCTCTCTGTGTCTGTCTATTTCTCTCTGTGTCACCTATATATGATCTCTCTCACTTTCTGTCTTACTCTCTTTCTCTTTCTTTACTTCTGTCTCTGTCTGTCTGCCTGTCTCTATGTCTCTGTCTGTGTATGTCTCTTTCTTTGCCTATGTGTCTCTCTGTCTCTCTCTGTCTCTCTAACTTCCTCGCTGTTTGTCTTACTCTGTCTCTGTCTGTCTCTGTCCGCCTGTCTCTCGCTGTATCTCTTGGTCTATCTATGTCTTTCTGTCTCTCTTGGTCTATCTCTGTCTGTCTTGCTCTGTATTTGCCTGTCTGTCTTTGTCTGCCTGTCTGTCTCTCGCTCTCTATTGGTCTATCTCTGTCTGTATGTCTATCTTGGTCTGTCTGTCTGTCTTGGTCTGTAGGTCGGTGTGTTGCATCTTTATAGAAATGTGTGCACAGCAATTTCGCTCCATTTCATAGCCTCATAGGCAGCGGATCCTGCGGCCTCTGTACATCTGTAAGCAGCAAACACTGATTGACACATTGATTGACATCCTGATTGCACACAAGTGAGAATGATCGCCGTCTGTCTCCTTCTGTCTGTCTATATTACCACCACAGTGATTGGAAAACAAAATTTCAGTACGCTGTGCATTTGATGTATATAAAGCGTAACTATAAAGTGTTTAAAGGGTGTGCAAAATGCATCGGATTATTATATCAGAGCTGAACAACTTTTCCTGAAACCTGCCAATGTGTTGACAAATCGATGGGAAACAAGGGCACTCCACAAATAGTTTAACAACAGATCTTGTATAATTATGACATTGCCATGCAAGATTAATTTTGAATTTGATTTGAAAATTTTGAAAGATTCCATGCACTGAGCGGTCAATCGTAAGCTGCATGGAAGGCTGTTCCAGCATATGGGACGAGCAACTTGTGATATATATATATATATATATATATATATGGGATATATCCAGCGACGATTGGCGTATCGTGATCCATTATGGATTATTACAGGCTATAGTTGTACTGACAAGGGTTGGGGTAGTAATACACAGAACTGGTTGGAAACATATTTATATAATTTACGTAACACGTTAAAAGTGAAACGAAATTCTGAAGAAGCTGTATCAAAATTACCCAGCAGGAGTAATAAGCTGAAACAGGTAATGAACTGAAAGAGTTTCAAACAGAAACAGATATATAGCATGCAGGAAAAAACAGGTATACATAACAGCCCGAAACAGATAATAATGTTAAACAGGTAAAACAAATAAATATAAGCCGAATCAGTTAGCTACATATACATGCAGGCAGAAAAATTTATAGTTACTAACAGAAACAGGTTTAAAGTAGAAGCAACGTGCTAACCGAGATAGATATAGCTAGCGGAAACAGCTATCTATAGTGCAGACTGCAAACTCGATGACTATACTTTTGGTGCTCGTGCACAGCTGGATTTCAGAATATTTAACTTTCTTATCAGAATTGTTTTTTGAAATTCAAGAGAATTGGAATACAGGTCATCCTATAGAAAAGTAATAGATTGTCATCTTACAATTTTTGCCATTTTTATTTTAACATCTTTTATCATGATGCAGTCTTGTCATCTTGTCATCTTGTTATCCTATCATCTTGTAATCTTTTCATCTTGTCATCATGTAATTTTGTCATGTCATAATCTTACCGTCTCGTCATCTTGTAATCTTACCATCTTGTCATTTTGTCATCTTGTAATCTTTCCATCTTGTCATCTTGTAATCTTACTATCTTGTCATCTTGTAATCTTACCATATATTGTCATTTTGTCATCTTGTAATCTTTCCATCTTGTCATCTTGTAATCTTACTATCTTGTCATCTTGTAATCTTACTATCTTGTCATCTTGTAATCTCGTGATCATCAATCAAGTCAAGTTGATTTTTTTATTGTATACAATATTGGAACAATCAGTAAAGCACGAAACGGACAATAGACGATCATCATTACAATATCGTGTACAATGGGAGACCTAAAAGGGATGACGATCCCGCATGCAGATTATAATAGGGTCACCCAAGTATATCGGTCATCACGTACTATTATAAAGACAGTCGACAATTACATGTATGACAGTGATACATGGTAACAGATTCACTAATATAATTATAATTATACTTACCTAATAAACACCTTTATTATAAATATACGGGCTTTATTTATGTATGTCAGTTTGGTAGGATACTAGTTTTTACTCGAAACTTGACTATAGCAGAAACAATCATAATAAGTACGCAAAGATTAATTATTAATTTTATACAAGAAACAGCTGATGAGGGAGGTGCACAATCTATTCTTAGATTCCTGTACATTATAGCGCATGGATTGCCGGATTTCTAGAGATATCGCGTTCCACATTGAAGATCCAGAAGATTTTATACCAAACCTACGGGGGTGGGGAGGGGGGGGGGGGTGGAGTATTGGTACCAGCTTTGGCGGGGGTGGCGCGAAATGTGATTGAATAAACTCGTATCATAATTGTAACATTGACGTTTTGTATATATAATGTTGTCATCTTGTGATATTTCAGCTGCTGCATGCTTAAAATCATCGTCATCGTCATCATCTCTCCTGGAAGAATTTGATCGAGAACGAAGAGTACAGAAACAGTTGCTGGTAAGTGACAGTCATTATTGTGCTGGATTGTGTGAGTCGAGATGACTGGGTTCGAATCCCCGCCATGCAGGGCAGAAATTTGGATCGAGATTTCTGCGACCCTTGCCAACATTGCTGCAATGAGTGCCCCGACCGTACACTGTTGGTTGGGAGGAAACGGACTGGCCACCCATGCAGGCTCATATATGCTGAGGCTAAGAAAATGAAGTCGCTAGCACTTCAAACGCATAGCATCTTCCTCTGCCTCTCTTTTCTGGTCTTTGTCCATGCATCTGCCTCACTCCGTCTGCCTCTCCCTCTTACATCATATATACATGTAAATATATAAACACATGCACTCACGCATGCACATACACGCAAAAACATAATATAAACAAACATAGTTACACACCTCACACTATCACATGGCGCGCGCACACAATCACACAGCCACACACACACACGCACGCGCGCGTGCACACACACACACACATAAACATAAACACACACACACACACACACACACTCACACACACACACCATCACACACACACTCGCACACACTCGCACACACTCGTACACACACACACACACACACACACACACACGCACGCACACACACACAAACACACACAAGCACACACACACAGTCACACTCACACACTCACTCACACACTCACACTCACACACTCTCACACTCACACACACAAACCTACACGCACGCATACACACACACACGCACAAACACACACGCATACACACACACAAACACACACATACACATACACATACACACACAGACACACAAACACACACACACATACACATACACACAAACACACACACACACGTCGGCTACAATGTAATAAATTCCGTCCATGCATCACCACATACTTCGCATTTCATCTCGGTTTATTTTTCTTGTGAATCTCAATTCCGTCCGTTCGTCCATTTTCGTCTTTCACTCAATCACAGGTCTTTAAAAATACAGCGCAATATAAACTGTGGTCGAAGTATACTGGCGGAACATTGAAATGGGAAGGGGTAGATGGGAGTAGATGGAGTAGGTGAGGGTAGGTGGGATTAACATGTCGGCGGTGGTAAGATGCCAGCTATGTCTGTACTGGAGAGAGTTTATGACCACATTGCAAGGACCACTGGGTATAAGCAAGTATATGTAGCAACCTTTCCCTGCTGCCGTTTCACAACCTATGGAAGGGCATGGACGAGTTTTACCTTTGGCCAGGGCAGGGTGATAGCGTGAGGAGCGACACAAACAGACAGGGAGACGAACAGAGAGGCAGGCTGTGGACGGACCGACAGAGACAGACAGACAGACGGACGGACGGACGGACTAATAGAAACTGAGAGAACTTTCTCCTGTTCTTAGTGTATTCCTCCAACCTTCTATCCTCATTTTCCTTCACTTCCTGTATCTCCTCTTCTTCATTCTCTTGCTTTAATCACTCTTTCTCTTCTGCTTCTGCATCGCCCTCTATATAATTGCGCATCCTCCTCCTACTACTAATCTGTTATGCCGACTTTTTTCTGCCTCTTCCTCATTTCCCACTTTTTCTCTCCTCCTCCTCCTTTTCCTACTCAATCTCATCCTCTACAATCGCCACCCTCTCATTTACTACCCTCCGTTTCCTCTTCCTCTGCCTCATTCTCCTCTTTTTCCTTCTTCTCCTCCACCTCGTTTCCCTCCTCTTCATTCTCCTTCACATTATTATCATACTCGTCCTCCATCACAACCGCCACCCTCTCCTCCACTGCAACCCCCACCACCTCCCCTTCGTCTCCTCTTCCCGCTCCTCCTCCTCCTACTTCTCCTCTTCATCGTCCTGTTCCTCCTTCTCCTCCTCCTCCTCCTCTTCATTCTAATCCTTCTACGTCCGGAGTTGCTAACAACAAAAAGCGGCCTACTTCTATTTGTCGTGACTCGTCAGCCCCCCCCCCCAACCCCAGCCCCACTCGCGCCCACTCGCTCGCTTGCTTACTCAGAGCCGGGGCCTCCGTAATCCGTTTTACCGACCCCCTTCCCGTGTTTGCCCGGCCTTCCGCGCCTCTACGCGCGACGATTACCATATAAATTGGACGCCGAGGGGCAAACACTGACGAACACCACGGTACGAATTGGCGGGCGAGCGGACGGCCCTCGTGCACTGTCACCCCCTCACCAACACCACCCGTACAAACGAGAGGGATTACCAGTAGCCTGCCGAATATTTGGGCGCCTAGCGCTTTCCGTAGCATAGTTAGCGCTGAGTGTTATCCAACGTTGTGTAAAGTTAATGCGTATTTGTTGTTGTGAATCAGCAGAAGTTTAAGCGCTGAATGCTTTAGAAGTTTAGACCCGATTATATTGGCTAGCAAATGAAGCCTTGATCGGAAGAACCACTAGAGTCCATTTTTACGATTTTGAGATATTCACAAAATAAACTTTGTAAGTCTACAAGTACTTCACCTATGAAAATATGGAAATAACATTTGGCACATGTGTTGATATGTGTTGTCTCTGTAACATGTTAAAATTATATTGGCTAACCAGCTAGGTGGCGCCACATACAAATTTATTTAACATGCTGTATATGGCAATTTTTAGGACATTTTTTCCCCAAATTGTCAGTGTGCATACAGGATATTCAAGAATTGTCCTATAAGGATAATTTCAAAGTTGCTTTTCAGTAGCAAAATAATATAACCAATTAAAAATGAATAAAATTTTATAAGGTGATGCTTTATTTTAGTGGATTGTCCTTGTGTTGTGAGTAACTTAATGCCAATATGTGGTATTTTCATCGTCAGTGTAAGATTTCCGTTTTAAAACAGGATTATTTAGAGTCATGATGGTATAGTGCAGATGCTTCAGCGCCAAACATACATACATGCATGCATACATACATACATGCATGCATACATGCATAAATACATACATACATACATACATACATACGTACATGCAATCATACAAGCTTGCATACATACATAGGCCTACATGTGAATTCATGGAAGAAACACTGAAGTCCATGGACTTCCGTGGTTATTGCATGAACACTATATTTTATTTTCATTATAACTTTGGACTGACGTTAGTTTTCTGAAAAAGGAACTTGTCAATACATGCTCTATAGCATTAAGAATGGCAGAACACAGATAACTAAAAAACGTCAAAAATGGACTCTAGTGGTTCTTCCGATGAAGGCTTCAAATGTTTTAGTCAAAACAATGTTAGTTGGATTTATGTTCGTTTGGTCATAATAAATAATTGTTTTTGACATCTCTAACTATACGAATGAAAAAGGGACAGCTGACATTATAAATTATGTGCACTTGTTATTGCGCCCCTTCAAGAGACCTACTCGGAAGCGCTCCCGACTGCAGCGCGGATACCGAATCGGAGTTTCACGCCGAAGCGCGCGAGCAATAATATTGGAGAGTGAAAGTAGTTGACTAGAACTATGCAGAATCGAACTTTTTCCATTGTGGGTCCAGTGGTCTGGAATAGGTTCCCACAGGATCATAGTCTGCTTCCCTGGACTCTTTTAACTGAAGCATGTTTGAAATTCAACTATAAAAACTGTACTTTTGCAGTGCCAGAGTCGGGAGCGCTTCAGAGTAGCCCCCTTGAAGATTCGCTATAGATCTATAGATGAATGAATGAATGAATGAATGAGTGAGTGAATGAATGAGTGAATGAATGAGTGAATGAGTGAATGAATGAGTGAATGAATGAGTGAATGCATGAACGAACGAATGAATTAATGAATGAACGAATGAACGAATACTAAAGTTAACTGATGAGAGACCGAGTCAATTATAGTAGCTGGATCAGCGCTGATTGATTGAAGATAGCGCTGACCTGGTCTTTAGCGTTAGCTGTAAGGTTAGCGATGGCAGGGTTAGCGCTGAATGGATCCTGCAGCGCTGGATGGGCCAAGCGCGTAAACTGCATTGCGCGTAGCGTATACATAAGGTTTTTGCTTTGAGTTGTTTATACGATAGAGGTCATGATCCCCGTCAGGTGTACTGCAGTGCCATGATTGGCGTATGTGTATGTGCATGCATGCTGCTGGTGTGGCATGCAGGAAGCCATCTTGTGTTTAATTAAAATCCGGAAATTATCGTCGGATGTCTTCGACAAGAAGTACGAGCAGAGTCACGAAGTACAACCGATTGATTGACGAGAGGAGAATGGGGAGAGGAGGAGGAGGAATAGGAGGAGGAGGAGGAGGAGGAGGAAGATGAGGTAGAGGAGGAGGAGGAGAAGGAGTAGGAAGCAGAATGGTAGTATAGGAAGGAGAAGAAGTGGAGAAGAATGAGGAGGAGGAGGGGACGAGGAGAAGAAGGAGGAGGAAGAAGAATGATAGTATAGGGAGGAGAAGGAGTGGAGAAGAATGAGTAGGAGGAGGAGGAAAAAACGAGGAAGAGGATGAGAAAGAGAAGTATGAGGTGAGAGGGAGAAGAAGAGGGCGAAGTAGTTGAAGGGAAGAGGGAGGGAGGAGAGGAGGAATAAGTGGAAAGGAGAGAAAGAAGGGAAAGCGAAGGTTGAGGAGAGGAAGAATAAGAAAGGTAGGATGAGGAGGAATTGAGGGACGAAGAGGAGATGGAGGAGAAGAAGAAGGGGATAGAAGAAGGGAGGGAGAAAACGAGGGAGAAGATGATGGGAAAGGAATGAGAAGAAGGGGGAGGAATCTAGGAAGATGTCTGCTTTCGGATTCCGAGGCTAGGTAAAATGGAAGGAGTGTTACTGTTTTGTTTTAGTTGGTCATCCGGGGTCTGCATGTTTCTTGGCAAAGACACAGAGACAATGAAACATATGGACGGACGGACGGACGTACAGACAGACGGACAGAGAGAGACAGAGGGAGACATAGGGAGAGACTAAGAGATAAAGACACAAAGAGACAGACAGAGACAGTGAGTGGCAGAGAAGTAGACAACATCATTAATGATGTTTGAACTCAAAGACCATTGACGACCTTTTTTGAAAATGTTCTTCAACGCTTTTTTCTCTATATTACGATTTACGAAGACGGAAATATTTTCTCCATCATTAGTAAGTTTTGGTTATAATTATTATGACCTATTATTGTAGTAGGCAAAAGGAGGGACATTTTCTACATTATATAAAATAAATAATCCATTTTTTTATACGGGAAATTAGTCGCTTAAAAGAGGTGTATAAAGAACTGGTATTTTCATGAACCATGCATGCAGGATTCGATAATAGTCGCTGACTGAGCTCTTCCATTCGGTGGCAACAGCCCGCCGCATCTACCATATTGTCTCTGGAACAGCCTGACCGAAGTCTGGGACTTTGACAGCGGCCATGCAGGCGTATCACACGCTGCACGCGGACCACACGACTTCGTTCGGACTCCAGAATTCCGGTGGAGTCTGTTCCGCCTCTCTTCCGCTTCCGTATGCAACGGTCACTCCGTATGGACCAGAAGGTAAGGTGCTGTAAGACATAACTGCCTATTTTTAGATACGGGGTCAATGGAATGATAATGTTAGCAAGGTGAAATTCGATGGGTCCTGTATACTGCAGCGTTTAAATACAATTGCTGTATCATTTAAGATGGTGTTTTAAATTCATTTTGTTTTGTATGTGCATTTGTTGTGGCGACCCTTCAAAATCTCACTACTCAGAGGCGCTCCCGAATGCAGAGCGGACACTGCGTCGGAATTTCATGCCGAAGCGCTGAGCAATTGTGAGTGAAGGACCTGCCCAAGGTCCTTACGCGGTGAGGCGGATTCGAACCTTGAACCTTCCGGTTCCAGTAAAGGCAACGACGCCACCACTAAACCATCGCGCCCCACAATATTTTGTATCTAAATACTATGGAAAGCAGTTTTAGCATTTGTTATGATGCGTGTGAATGTAAACTTTTACAGAGATCTGTTACAATGGAATATTATCCTAGCTTGTATGCGCTTACTTATGATTTTTTATGTGTAAATATTTATTAATTAATTTAAGAATTTTTCATTTAAGAATTTATTCAAATATGCGCGTGTTCGTGGGCGCGTGTGTGATCGCATGTGTGTGTTGACTTACTTTTGACTTATGGCCCTGGTGAAGCTTGTGCCCGCATCAGCCGCTACTTTATAGATAGCCTCCAATTGACCCTGTCCTGAGCTGTCCTCGTCGCCTCTCCCACGGTTAATCCCGTCGTCAGACAGTTATCCTCCACCATATCCATCCAGCGTTTCCTGGGCCTGCCTCTTCTCTTCTTCCCCTGCACATACCCCTGCAGTGCCATCTTTGGGTATCTTCCGCTCTGCATTCTAAAGACATGTCCGAAGTATCGCATTCTTCTGATCTGTATCCTGTCCACAATGTATCGCTGTATTCTCAGTCTGCTGCGTATTTCCGTGTTCCTTATCCTTTCCCTCCTTGTGACCCCTTCGGTCCTTCGCAGATACGTCATTTCAAATACCCTCAATCGTCAAGATTTTATATAACCTCTGCTATTATAAGTTAAGGTATGTTTGGGATAAACAATAAATAGTATAATGGATGCACAATTGTAAACTTAGTCTTGCGTTGCCTTCCCGTCTATTCGTAATCAGGACAGGCACTGTCACAGTATACGCACGGTATTGTCTGAGTTAGAGTATTTAGTGATTTCTTGATAGACCATTAATAATAATAATTATTGTTGTTACCGCGCAGTGCGTTAAACACCTCTTTCAAGATTCTAATTCGCCTTATATTATTCGACGCCGTTGGAGTGTAAATGTTTCAGCGGTCATTGATTGAAATAAGTTCAAATAACCCGGCAACTCCGCCACTGCATGGTTGCATTGTGACAGACTGACAGTGCCAGTCCCAAGCCTGGATAAAGGAGGAGGTCGACACTAATGATAATTGCTATCATGCAGTGTCGTTAAACTGAAACTGATACTATATCAATGAACACAATGCAGTACAATTGAGCTGTATAGTGTTAGTATTTTCAGTTTAACCGCAACAAAGATTATTAGCGTCTCCCTCCTCCTCAGTTCAGGCTAGGGACTGGCACTGTTAGAGTACGAACAGTGGTGTAGTCAGCACCAAAGCGGTATTCACGAATAACAGGAAACGTTTTGAATCGAAATTGAAGTTTTGCTCTATTTGCTGAAGCTAGTAAAGTTTGCGAAACTGAAAGTGTTTTAAGGGCGAATAATGGAAGACAGACAGAGAGCGATTTGATGTGGAAGGAATCAAGGAGGTGGATCGAAAAATGAGAAAATGGGAGGAGAGACGAAGATATGGAAAGGAAGGAAGGAAGATATGAAGGAGAGATGAACAAATGACGGGAGATTAGATATATGTCAAGTGAAAATGTAGGAGCACAGATAAACAGAGACAGAAAGGAAGCACACAGAGAGAAACATGCAGACAGAACGAGAGAGAGAGAGAGAGAGAGAGAGAGAGACAGACAGACAGACAGACAGAGAGACAGAGAGACAGAGACAGAGAGACAGAGAGACAGAGAGACAGAGAGACAGAGAGACAGAGAGACAGAGAGAGACACAGAGACACAGACACAGACAGACACAGACAGACACAGACAGACACAGACAGACACAGACAGACACAGACAGACACAGACAGACACAGACAGACACAGACAGACACAGACAGACACAGACAGACACAGACAGACACAGACAGACACAGACAGACACAGACAGACACAGACAGACACAGACAGACACAGACAGACACAGACAGACACAGACAGACACAGACAGACACAGACAGACACAGACAGACACAGACAGACACAGACAGACACAGACAGACACAGACAGACACAGACAGACACAGACAGACACAGACAGACACAGACAGACACAGACAGACACAGACAGACACAGACAGACACAGACAGACAGACACAGACAGACACAGACAGACACAGACAGACACAGACAGACACAGACAGACACAGACAGACACAGACAGACACAGACAGACACAGACAGACACAGACAGACACAGACAGACACAGACAGACACAGACAGACACAGACAGACACAGACAGACACAGACAGACACAGACAGACACAGACAGACAGACAGACAGACAGACAGACAGACAGACAGACAGACAGACACAGACAGACACAGACAGACACAGACAGACACAGACAGACACAGACAGACACAGACAGACACAGACAGACACAGACAGACAGACACAGACAGACACAGACAGACAGACAGACAGACAGACAGACAGACAGAGGAAGAGAGAGGAAGAGAGAGGAAGAGAGAGGAAGAGAGAGGAAGAGAGAGGAAGAGAGAGGAAGAGAGAGGAAGAGAGAGGAAGAGAGAGGAAGAGAGAGGAAGAAGACAGAGATGGAAAGAAAGAGCGATATGGAGAGGGAGAGATAGGGAGAAATAGATGGAGAGTGAACAATGGATACCACTAAAGAGATTGGACAATGTATACAGATGGAAGGAAATAGAAATTGAAACGAAGAGAATGAGAGAGTATATATAAGACATGAATAGACTGTAAAAGAGACAGAGGTAGGATGAGGGCTGTCTCTATCGTTTATGAGACGTTTACTGTATAACATATTGGACCTTGGGCAAGTCCTTCATTTTTTTCAGAGGCATGGATCTGGCCTTTATTTAAATATTTTGATAGTGGCGCTTCGTATATAGATGCGGTTATACTCTTGTGAAGGGTGTGTAAATGTACCGGCAACGTTTTTCCAAAGCAAGTCCTTCCCTCATAATTCTTAATTAGCGCTATCTAGCTAAAAATTCAATCTAATTATTTAAAATATAGTGGCGCTCCTTATATATAGTTTCAGTCACACTGTTTTGAAGGTGTGCAAATGTATAGCGATGTTTTTGCTGCTTTCAGCTTCGTCTATGGTCAAGTCCAAGACCCATGCATCGGGTGGTTCATCATCAGGGAGTGGCAACGTCTCCTTGCCACCAGTCTACAGCGGGAACTACATGAGTCTCGTCGGCCAACCGGATCTACCTTCATTCGCGTCCGTCTATGACACAGGCTTTCCTATCGCACACATGAACGACTTCGGCCACATGCCTCAGGTAATTCATTGTAATCGTATATCTAACCGTCGTCTGTTTATTCTGTAGGCTATAGCAATTTGTCTGTGTGTGTATTTGTCTGTCTGTTTGTTTATCTAACTATTTGTCTGCATGTCTGTCTGTCTGTCTGTCTGCCTGTCTATCAATTAGTCTGTGTACCTATTTTTGTGTCTGTTTGTTTACCTAATTATTTGTCTGTGTGTTGGTATTCTGTCTATCAATTTGTTTGCATGTGTACCTATTTGTCTGTCTGTTTGTTTACCTAACTATTTGTCTGTCTGTTTGTTTACCTAACTATTTGTCTGTCTGTTTGTTTACCTAACTATTTGTCTGTGTGTCTGTCGGTCTGTCTATCACTTTGCGAACCTATTTGTCTGTCTGTCTGTCTATCTGTTTGTCTGCGAACCTATTTGTCTGTCTGTCTGTCTATCTGTTTGTCTGCGAACCTATTTGTCTGTCTGTCTGTCTATCTGTTTGTCTGCGAACCTATTTGTCTGTCTGTCTATCTGTTTGTCTGCGAACCTATTTGTCTGTCTGTCTGTCTATCTGTTTGTCTGCGAACCTATATGTCTGTCTGTCTGTCTATCTGTTTGTCTGCCTACCTATCACTAACCACCGACTCACCCACCCTATATCCGCCCGTCCGTCCAGCCATCCAGTGTGAGAATTGTGGAAAAATAACTGGGGGTCGGACTATGATCCACGTGGAGTTCGGGTGTGAAAAGCACACTTTGCTAGGAGACCCGAAGAAAGACGGGGGTGGGGTGTTGAAACTCTCAAACTCTGTCAATTCTCACCCTGCATCCATCCATTCATCCGTCCATCTATTCATCCTTTCATCCATACATCCATCCATCCATACATCCATTCATCCATCCATTCATCAATTTCATCCATTCGTCCGTCTGTCCATTCATTCATCCATTAATCCATTCATACATCCATTCATACATCCATTCATCCATTCATCCATTCATCCATCCATTCATCCGTCCATCCATCCATCCATGCATGGATCCATTCATCCATCCATCCATTCATCCATCCATCCATCCATCCATCCATCCATTCATTCATCCATTAATCCATTCATTGATCCATTCATACATCCATTCATCCATTCATCCATCCATTCATCCGTCCATCCATCCATCCATGCATGGATCCATTCATCCACCCACCCATTCATCAATTTATCAATTCACCCATTCATCCGTTTATCCGTCCAATTGTATATCTATCAATCCATTCATTTATCCATTCATACGTCCATTCATCTATCCATGTATGAATGTTTTGTTCTGTTTTCTTTATAGTCAACGCATTACAACGACTACATAACGTACAGCTGCAATTCATCGAACTATAATAATTCAGATGTTGCTTCGTTTTCGTCCTTCTATCCGTACATGTCGTCCGTTTCGTCCTCATCCTCCTGTCCTATTCCTCCTCCTCCTCTCCATCCTCCTCCGCCTTCGTCATCCTCTCTGCAATCCTCTTCCATAGTAGATACAAGTTCAGCAGTTGGAGGAATATCAACCGCTCACACCTATCAACTGTTAACGACGGAAGTAGCAACATCAGGTATTCAATTATTACTATTGATTATTATCGCATCAGTTGCACTATTTAGTTCGTTAATAATAATAATAATAATAATAATAATAATAATAATAATAATAATAATAATAATAATAATAATAATAATAATATTATTATTATTATTATTATTATTATTATTATTATTATTATTATTATTATTATTATTATTATTATTATTAGTAGTAGTATTATTGTTTTTAAAACCTGAGGAATCATTTATACCTCGGGCGCTAAAAATAAATAAATAAATATAATCATTTATAGCCTGAGGGATCTTTACTACCTCGTGAAAAAAAATAAATATAAAGAAAATAAAAAAAATAAAAATTCAGCTTCGTCCATCGTCAAAGTACCTCAGGGCAAAAATAACTAAATGATAATTAATTGGTGTGTGCATATTTCAGGCTGCTATATATATATGTCTGTTTTTTTTGTCTCTGTATGTTTGTGTATTTGCCTCTGTACGTTTGAGTGTCTGCCTCTGTTTCTCTCGGTTTCTCGGCGTGTGTCTCTGTCTCTGTGTGTGTCTCTCTCTGTAACTCTCAATGTGCATCTCTGTCTGTCAATCTCTGCATCTCTGTCTCTCTGTTTCTGTCTCTGTGTTTCTCTCTGCCTGTCTATGTATGTCTGTCTGTCTGTCTGTCTCTGTTTGGTTATGTTTCTTTGTTCATCTTTGTCTGTTTCTGTCTGTGTTTACATTTGTATGTTGCAGTTGTGTGTGTGCGTGTGTGTGTGTGTGTGCGTGTCTGCATGTCTATATATGAACCTCTGTTTACCCCTATATGAACACACCTACGTGACGAAAATGTGCTAGATAAATAGTCACATGCCTGCACACACATAGACAGGATTATCACAGCCTGCCTTTGTAAACTAAGATTATCATCATCATGCCATTATTTACTCCTCACCTTATAATAGATAATATATATGTGTGTACAACACTGTACATAAGAATATATTATATATTCAAATATATTCATATATATGCTTATGCATACATATATAATTATGTCATACATGTATATATATATATATAATTATGTACTATGTCAGATATATTTAGGTCGGAAGCACCGTATGCAAATAATGGCTGCATGTAGTCTCGAAGAATAATTGGTTGGTATACATAATCATATGCCTTCTATATCCTTCGCGCATGTTTCTGAAATGCGGATTAGCATTTCAGGTGACGACAATTAGTTCTACAGGTATAGAGTAGGACATTGTTGACCTTTTCACACGTGGCTGCCTCTGACCAATTGATAACCACGATGTAAACAAGGCTTAGAGACAACCGCATTGACTATATGGGACCACTGCGGGGTATCAGCGTTTAATCCCCCCCCCCCCCCAATAAATAACTTTTGAATCTGTTAAACACTAGATTAGCTTTAGACACCTTAAAATCGTTGATTCAGCGTCCAATAATATTTCAAAATTTTCGAACCAGCAAATTTAAAACGAATGAGTTGCTTATTAAGTCCTGTATAATATGCCAAGCAAATTTCTGCCCAGGGTAACGGTCTCTGTTGTCATAGACCCTGGTCAAATCGGATCCATCCAAACACTGGCTCTGTATATTTTGCGATTAAGTCCATTGGAAACCCAAACTAGAACCCAGAAAGCTTTTCATGGCTGCACGCCTGTGCAATGAACTGGTAGACTTGTTGCATGGACCATAGAGTCATTCAGTGATTGGTCTCGCTTTTGAATGGACCATAGAGTCACTCAATGAAAGACTCCACTTAGGCTAAATATGGACCATAGAGTCACTCAATGAAAGGTTCATACTTTGACACTTTTGACATGCATGAACCATAGAGTCATTCAGTGATCTGTCTCACTTTTGAATGGACCATAGAGTCACTCACTGAAAGAATCCACTTAGGCTAAATATGGACCATAGAGTCACTCAATGAAAGGTTCATACTTTGACACTTTTGACATGCATGGACCATAGAGTTATTCAGTGATCGGTCTCACTTTTGAATGGACCATAGAGTCACTTACTGAAAGAATCCACTTAGGCTAAATATGGACCATAGAGTCACTCAATGAAGGTTCATACTTTGACAATTTTGACATGCATAGACCATAGAGCCATTCACCGAAGGTTCCACTGTCAACTGGACTGTAGCGCCTCTCAGTGAATGGTTCCACCTGTGTTCCTGTTCCACAGGTGATTCTCCGTTCGTTCCGTCGTTACCTGTTACCTCGTCTCCTGCAGCATCCATGATACAGGAGCGGAAAAGCGATGACGGAATATGGCCTTCACCACATACCGAGGACGATAGCAAAAGTAAGCAGCTATTAGTTTTTTCACTGTCAATAAAGATTTTTTTGGGAGGGGGGAGTTCAAGTACTTGCATATTATACTTGATGCGGTTGGCATGTTGATTTTTAATTAGGTGTATACTTGCTTGCTTGCAACTTAACAACTTGCGTATTTGCTTACTTGCTTACGAGCATACTTACTTGCACACTTGTTTGCCTACTTCCATACCTACCGGTACTTGCTTATTTGTTAGCTTACTTGCTTGCGTACCTGTTTTCCTGTTTACATACTTACTTGCATTCTCGCATACTTACTTGCTTACTTGTTTGCTACTTAATTAATTCTGTTCTTCTTGTTCGTAGTATGCGACACCATACCTAAGGCCGACATACTTGTTGTGACCGTTATTTGGCCTTACTAATTACGAAACTGGTGATTTGGTAAGTAAGCTGAGCAGCTGCACAGGTCAATACCGATTGAGCCAAGCAACCATGTAGCCTACCTGGTATCTCATTCAGCATCTGTCAATTAATAGCGTGGAGGGTGGAGCTTAGGATTTAGATTATTCCGTAAAGAACAGGTGTAGCGAAAATGTGCAGATTAAGCAACGCAGCTGATTTAATAAACGATGCTAGACCTGCAGGTGGGCGTTTTTTTACCGAGGTGCGGGGAACTGTAGTTGGTTGCAACAGGGATTTTTTTGGCTCTGTGGAGTAGAGTGTGGGGTTGTTTGTGCTCCAGCGTGGACAATTTTGTAGGGCCTTGTTCTTTTAGCGCTCTAATAAATATGGGTAATTATTGTCTTTTTAATAACCATGGCGGGGCTTTCCCATGGATTATTGTGATGCGCGGGGATGATGTATATTGTATAAGCTTACGTGCAAGTCTCTGTCAAGCGGAATTGTATGCAGGACTAAGCTTATATACTCGAAGGATGATCTGACTGTTTGGAATTCTGTCTGTCTCTCTGTACGTGTGTCTGTCTGCATGCATGCATGTTTTTGTCTTTCTGCCTGTTTGTCTTCCTCCATTTCTTGGTCTTTCTATCTGTGGGTCTTTCTCAAATCTCTGCCTTCCTATATAAATATCTGTATGTGTGTCTGTATGCTCTTGTGCATATCCACGTGTTTTTAGCTGCCTGCAGTCTCTTAATTACAATTCGACATTAATATTCCGATTAATTACGCAGGCTAATTAGGCGACAGGTGTTAGCGATGTAAAACCAAATGCCACCTGTTCATGCGCATCACGGATCCGCTGTTCAAAGGCTATTCAGTCATTCACTATTATATGCTACTCTTTATACGTTTCTTATAGGATCTCGAAGCCTCTGTTTTTGTGTGTATACATGCATGTGTATGTGCGTATGTATATGTCTGTATGTATGTGTGTGTATGCATGTACTTTGTATGTGTGTATTTATGCGTGTGAGTAAGCCTGTCCATGTAGAAATAGGCCTACCATGTGTGCGCGTATGTATGCATGTGCGTATGCCTGTATGTGAGTATTTGTGTGTTTGTATAAAGATGCGAGAAAGACCCACAGTATGTGTGCATGCATTATATTCGTCTTTATGTGTTGTTATCATCATGATTATTATGCATTTATTTATTAAGAGCCAATATAAAATGGTCAAGCATCAATCGATGGCGCTGAGCAGTTGTAAGTGAAACAATTGCTCAAGGTCCCTACACAGAACGACCTCTACAGAGGACAAGAAGATCGAATCCCTACTCTGCGTGTTATGAGGCGAGCGCTGTGGCGAGCGGTCTAACCAATTCCGAAAATACAATCTTTAACATCGATTATTATACATAATGTTAAAACTTAAACGCTTTCAATTATAACAGCCATTTATTCAAATACTTGAACCGAAAATAACAAATTTATAGCGCCAGGACAACATTATTTAAAGGTGTTCAAGCAGAGCGTCAGTCCAACCCCGGTCGTCGTCGTTATCATCATCATCATCGATGACGGAGTTGACGGCGCTATATAAAGAGTTGTTGATGGGGGAGAGTGGGGGTGAGGGCAGAGTTGGAAGGGTCACTTGACTTGAATCCTGGTGATTGGTCATCATGGGAGGAGGACTTCCTCAAGTGGCCGCTGTATGGACATCGGATCCTGATGTATGGGGTTCGGTTGTTTGTCCAATCCATCCGTCCGTCCATCACATTCTCTCTTCGGTGAAGTTGTGTTGACTTCCTAATTGGTTGGACACTCAAAAGAAATGCCAATCACCATCATCGTCGTCGTCGTCGTCGTCGTCGTCGTTATCATCATCATTGTCGTTGTGGTCGTCGTTATCATCACTGTTGTCGTTACTATAATTTTTTTTCGTTATCGTCGTCGACGTTATCATCATTACCGTCGTCGTCGTTGTCGGCATTGTCGTCGTTATCGGCATTTTCGTCGTTGTTATCATTGTGTCATCGTCGTTGTCGTTGTTGTTATCATCGTCTTTATCGTCGTCGTCGTCATCATCATCGAAGTTGTCGACTTCTTATGGTGAATGAAAAAGAGAGATTATAGTTTTGCTTGCTCGTGAAGGACTGACTTTATCAGTTCCTTTGCTTTGAGGCTTGAGCGTCAATTCGAATATCTTGGTCACGTGCACAAGAGGCCATTTCCTCTGTCAATCAACAGAGGGCGTCTGTTTAGCACACAAACACACACACACACACACACACACACACACACACACACACACACACACACACACACACACACACACACACAAGCACACACACACACACACACACACACACAAGCACACACACACACACACACACACGTGGTCTACGGGTTGTCATTCGTCCCATATAATTTTATATAGGTTCTGTAGGGATCCATGCACGTGTGTACATGTATAATGTATTTGTGTGTATAATTATGTTTGTGTGCATGTATTTGTGTGTATGTGATACTATAATATGTAGCCTATAGGCCTTCTTGTGTTTATGTATTTGTTTACACATGCATATCTTACCCTACCTCACAACCACCGAGAGGAAGAATGAGTGAATGCCTAGGGCCCGGCAAATTTTAGGGGCCCCGCTGGGTAGTTATATAGGCACCGACATTTTCTCGTCAGCCTTGGCTTATAACTGCTCTTGAATAATTGAATCTATTCAAAACAGCAGTTGCTGAAGTTGGGTGAGGGACTGAGGGAAGGGTGCGGTTGCGGGGTAGGGGTGGTGGCACTGTGGGAATATTTTTCATGCCGCTGTCAATTAATGTCGTTGGCCATTCTTCTCTCTGCTCGCATTTTCTCTGCTCCTAATAACAAAGTATACAAACATTATTTTAAACTAAACGTGCATGACATTGTAATGTTTAAACTTTCGGTTGTAACTTGTACTGCATAGTGCATACCCGAAAGCGGTCTTACAGCCCCGACGTTTAGAATCATAAAGACCCTCGTATATTGGTACTGATCAGTGGCGTAGCCACATTGGGTTTGGGGGGGATAAACCTCCCCATTGGCTTAGGAAAAAACGTGTTTTAAGGTTATTTGTCCAATTACATAAGAAAAAACAAGCATCCGGCCATAACCCCCCCCCCCCCCCCCATAAGAAATTCCTGGCTATATACGCCACTGGTACGGATGGTCGCGTTGATAACAATTATCATTACAATTAGTGGTCTTGTTAATTGATAGTTTTGATGGTAGTCATGATGGTATAATTAAATGAAGTTTTTGATTTGTTGATCGCTTTGAATAAACAAGTTTTGATTTGATTTGATTGATTTGATTTGATTTGATTGATTTGATTGATTTGATTTGAATGTTGAATTCAGTTATACGGTACATTGTTTGTTTTGCTTACCTGTCGCCAGATCGCGCCAAGTCTCGCTGTCGTCGTCCAACGAACGCGTCTCCTCCGAGCCCTGGCGGCGGGGAAGTAGAACGAGTGTTCGTCTGGGATTTGGATGAAACGATAATTCTTTTCTATTCGCTACTCAACGGATCCTACGCCAAGAATCATCAAAAGGTCAGCACCGTTTCGCTCTCTCTTTTTGTCACTCACACGCAAATGATGATGATGATGTTGTTGTTGTTGTTGATGATGACTGTGATTGTGATGATGATCTTATGCCAAGAATCATCAAAAGGTCAGACTCTCTTTTCTCACTCACACGCAAATGATGATG
The DNA here is from genome assembly GCA_945859605.1 of Lumbricus rubellus. Taxonomy (NCBI): domain Eukaryota; kingdom Metazoa; phylum Annelida; class Clitellata; order Crassiclitellata; family Lumbricidae; genus Lumbricus; species Lumbricus rubellus. The sequence continues at coordinate 6,030,162 of OX243824.1, read as the reverse complement.
TTGTTGTTGTTAATAATGATTGTGATTGTGACGACGACGATGATGGTGATGATGACGACGACGATGATGATGACGATGACGAAGAGGAAGAGGAGGAGGAGGATGATAGGAAAATTATAATGCGAGCCCTCTAACCGATGAGTAACAATTCTAAGTTTCTAATGTTTAAGTTTCTAGCAACGTCGATAACTTTGCGTGCTCTGATTGTTCCAAAATAAGGTATTTATAACACCAGAAAGATACAATTTAAAGGTGTAAGAGTAGAACGCGTATAATAAGTATCCCACATACCAATTTTTTACCAATATAAACTGTATCCATTTATAAAAAAAATTGAGGCGATTAGGCGAAAAACTGCTCGATGTACATCGACGTAACACTTGAGTAAAGGCGTAGACCACAGAGCGTACAAATTTTTCTATAGTACCGGTAACCATCGAAATAAATGATTTAAAAGTGTATAAAATTGTATTGTATTGTATTGTATTGTATACGAACATTTATAAAGCGCCTCTACTAGGGTGAACCGTTCAGAGGCGCTCCCAGTGCGCAAGGCCACGAGAGAAGAAATAAGTTTTGAGGAAAGAAAATGAGGATGAGGTATTACCAGTTAGAAGTTGAGACCGAGTAGATGGAGACAGAGTATTCCAAAATGTTCATGATAGATGTTTTTGGGGTTATAATTGCGAATTTATCAAGCTCCACTATCTACTGGCCAAGTATCAATCAATGGCGCTGAGTAATTGTGAGTGAAAGACGTGGCTCAAGGTCCTGCAGAGGAGGAGATCGGTCGACCCCCCTACTCTCCACATTACAAGGCGGGCACTCTGACCGATAGACAACAATGTTCTCTATAATTACTTATTGTGGTACAACGTCTCCGTATCATTAACATCATAGCATACGTTTTTACTTTTTAATAGCATTATCCAACCGCAATGTCGTCGATTCCAGATAGAGATGCTTGTAGTATACGCAATCGAGCGAAAATTATGCACTTATAACGTCAGGACTATACGATTTAAAGGTGTCCACGTAAAGCGCACATGATATGCCAATTTCACTATCGTAAACTGTATCCCCTGAAAAATATTCGAAGAGCATAACAGTATGTATAGCATTATTGTGCATTTATCAAGCGCCAATATCTATGAACGAAGCAATTGTGAGTGAAGGACTTTTGCTCACTTTACCGTCTCTCCGCATTATAAGGTCAGCGATCTAGCCGATAGGTAGACCTTTAATTAACCACGTATTGTGGCGCACGATCACATCCTTAGTAGTAATAGTAGTTTCTGTTTAGCAACACTGTGTGATAAAAAAGATCACAAATATCGCCCTTCTCCTTATGCACGCTTGGGACTAGCTTTGGCTGAGTAAACCTCCTTAACATATTCTTAACATAGGTTTTGTATATTGAACTAGAGAACGAAACATTCAATTCAGCGAACATGCTGGTATTTATAACGTTACAAAACTAAATTAAAGGTTGTATAAATAGAGCGAGAAGGTGATGATGCTGGCGTGTGGAGAGGTACGCGGAGCAGTGATACCGCTCCTTGGCTTTTTTCCCAAGATCCTGGCTTTTCAATCGTATCTTGGGATATTGGCTTTTTTTCAAAGGACCTTGGATTTTTTACTTGGCTTTTTTTCTGCCCACTAAAAACAACAATCTTAGCAATAATCCACTAAATAACAATAATCTTAGCAATGATATAATTATGGCTCCATCTAGCCTACTGACTAGGATAATTATATCCGACTTATTATTATTCTCAAAACTGTTTGCTCTCTGCATATTAGTCATTTGTTACGTCATGTGCGATTTCGCGATATTAAGCGCAAAATCGCAAATAACTAGCCTAAAGATAAAAATGATAAGTTGATCACAGATACTTATATTATTAACAATAGACTTTAAACTTAGAAGTGCAAACAAGTCAGCTTTAATGGCTCACAAGATCACACAACAGCACAAAAAAATTTGAATTCAATAAAACAACAACTAAAGTGAAGATAGTAGAGGTCATTGTAGCAAGCTCGGACAATTTGACCAGTACAGCCTTGACTTTCGCCAATTTGACCAGTACAGCCTTGACCTTCGCCCATTTGACCAGTACAGCCTTCACTTTCGTCTATTTGGGCTATACCAGCCTAAAAAATTGAGTGCCCGCGCAGTTTGACCAATATAGCCTTACTTTTTCATATTCGGCGTCTGTCGTAAAAATGTAAAAAAGTAAAAAAGTTAAAAAAAAATTTCTCCGGCGTATACAAAATAACTGAAAAAATGGAATATACAACTCGGCATAAAGACAAGATATCCCAATATAAAATGGACTACTCATCGTATAATCTGAAAGAATTACGACAAATTCCTAAACAGAGAGGACAAAGAGGATACTCGAGTTTGCGAAAAGCGGAACTCATAGCGTTCATATCGCAGGGAGATCGACTAGGCGCTCGGGCCCGGGTCAACAAAGCACCCGCGCAAACTCCCGCCACTGTGCGAGAATTGCGAGAAATTGCGAAAAAGAGAGGTGTGCGAGGATACTCGAGATTAGCAAAAGCGGAACTTACGGCATTCTTGACTACTACTTGGAAATTTTTGCATCCGGGGAAAAATAAAATAGTTTTTTCGGATTGGCTGACTCGCGAGATTAGTCAGTTACCCCCGCAAATAAAACCACCCATTCATAGGTTCAAACTTCGAGAGACTGCGACGGCCATCAAAGGGTTTACAAAAAGATACACGATCGATGGCGATAATGGGATCGATGTTGCAACTTTTCTCAAGGCTGTAAGACCGCATGTAGTTAGGCTGCTAGGGAAAAATCGCGGGGTAAAAGTTCAATTCGATCTCATGTGCGAAATGGAGAAAGTAGATATGAAAACCGGCGAAGTAGTAACGGCTGAGCCTAATTTCAAATCAAAGAGTGATATTATTTTAGAAGCAACCGATGTGAGGGAAATATATGCCAACGCAGCGGATAAAATTAAGGAGAGCATGGCAAGTTTTCAGATGCGGGGGAGTAATTGGAGATTCAAAACCGTTTTGAAGTTGGATATCGATACAGTGGTATATAAACCATTGAAAGGTAGTTCCTACATTCCACTTCCCGATTATTTAGCGAATAAAAAGGCTATTATTAATATGAAGAACAAAGATGAGGAATGCTTCAAGTGGTGTGTAGCGAGAGCTGTAAACCCCGTTGAAGAACATCCGGAGAGAATAACGAAAGAATTAATTAGACAGTCTGAGGAACTCAATTGGTCTGGTATCGAATTCCCTGTAGCAGCGGACGCTAATGTGATAGGTAAGTTTGAGAAAAATAATAATATTAGTATTAATGTTTTTGGTTATGAGAAAGAAGTGAATGTATTCCCACTATATATATCAAAGCACGAGAATGATAGGTGTGTAGATCTATTACTCATTTCTGATGGAGAAAAGAAGCATTATTGTTGGATCAAGAATTTCAACAGACTGATGGCGGTGAAAACAGAAAATACTACTACATCAATGTACTATTGCAAAAGATGCTTGATAGGATTCAGTAGAAAAGAATCGCTTCACTAACATACTGAGTACTGTTCGCAGCAGGACGCCCAACGAATAGAACTTCCAGAACCTGGGACTATGCTAAGTTTTACACATCACTATAGAAAGATGAGAGTGCCGTTTGTGTACTTTGCCGACTTTGAGTCGTTCATCAAACCTATCGGTACATGCCAGCCCGTTCCTAGCACGTCTTACACCAACAAGTATCAAAAACATACGCCCAGCTCGTTTTGTTATCATTTGAAATGCTTCGACGACGATGTTTATTCTCAAGAGCCGGTGAGGTTTACAGCTGAAAACGAAGACGATGATGTCGCTCAGAAATTCATAGACAGTCTCGAAGAAAATGTGAAACGAATATATAACCAGTTCAAATTCCCAAAGAAAATGATATTCGGAAAGAAAGAGCAGGAGCTTTTCGACTCGGCTACTGTTTGCCATATATGCGGGGGAGAATTTATAGACGATGAAAAACGAGTTCGAGATCACTGTCATTTGACTGGAAAATTTAGAGGTGCCGCTCACAACCTTTGTAATCTGAAATACAAAGTCCCCAAGTTCTTCCCCGTCGTATTTCACAATTTGACCGGTTATGACAGCCATTTATTTATCAAGAAATTACGAGGTGAACACGGCGAGAAAATCAAATGCATTCCCTGCAACGAAGAAAAGTATATCTCATTCAGCAGAGAGGTCGTCGTCGATAAGTTTGTAGATGCAGATGGAAAAGAGAGAGAAGTCAAACGCGAATTACGTTTCATCGATAGTTTAAGATTCATGCCTCAGAGTCTCGACGTGTTATCGAAAAATCTTCAGAAAGATCAGTGCAAGAATTTAGGGAAATTTTTTGAAGGTGAGAAGCTGGATCTTTTACTCAGAAAAGGCGTTTACCCATATGATTACGTCGACGGTGTTGAAAGATTAAACGAAACCGAATTACCATCGAAGCATGCCTTCTATTCAAAACTAACCGATTCGGGTATCAGCGAAAAAGATTACGCGCACGCGAAAACGGTATGGGACAAATTTGAATGCAAAACATTACGTCAATATCATGACTTGTACAATTTATCGGATGTTCTATTATTAGCGGATGTTTTCGAAAACTTCAGAGACGTCTGTATGAAGCACTACAACCTAGATCCTGCGTGGTACTACACTAGCCCCGGACTTGCATGGGATGCGGCGTTGAAGACGACTGGTGTAGAGTTGGAGTTGTTGAGTGACTACGATATGTTACTGATGATCAAGCAGGGAATACGGGGAGGTGTCAGCACGATTTCCCATCGATACGCGAAAGCGAACAACGAGTACATGGGAGAAGCTTTCAATCCCACCCAACATTCAGTATTCATCCCATACTTGGACGCGAACAACTTGTATGGATGGGCGATGAGCAAACCGTTACCAACTCACGGGTTCGAATGGATGAACGATGGCGAATTGACTGATTGGAGAAACATTACCGAACGAGATGGAGTGGGATGTGTGTTAGAAGTCGACTTAGAATATCCGAAGGAATTGCACGACCTGCATAATGATTATCCTCTAGCTCCAGAGAGTGTAAAACCTGCGGGATCAGATGTAGCGAAACTCATTCCAAACTTGAATGACAAAGTAAAGTACGTCGTTCATTACGGAAATTTAAAATTGTACGAAAGGCTCGGATTGAAAATCGTAAAAATACATCGGGGAATAAAATTCGTGGAAAGTGCCTGGCTGAAAAAGTATATCGATCTGAATACCAACCTGAGAACGAAAGCTACGAACGATTTTGAGAAAGACTTTTTCAAACTGATGAACAATAGCGTTTTCGGTAAAACAATGGAAGCTATCGAGAATCGAGTTGACATACGATTGGTGAGTGATGAGAAGGAAGCTATCAAGCTAGTCGCGAAAACTAATTACGACAGACGAACGATTTTCGATGAAAACCTCATCGCCGTTCACATGAAAAAGACCAAGTTGTTTTACAACAAGCCGATATATCTAGGGATGTGTATATTAGACGTCAGTAAGACGCTCATGTATGATTTTCATTATAATTACATCAAGGCCAAGTACGGAGATCGGGCCAAGCTATTATTCACCGATACCGATTCTTTGGCGTATGAAATTAAAACGGAAGACTTCTACAAAGATATTTCCCGCGACGTCCAAAGTATGTTCGATACTTCAGACTATCCGAGCGATCACCCATCCGGCATAGAAACGGGTGTAAATAAAAAAGTGGTTGGTATGTTCAAAGACGAGGCCGCGGGAAAACAGATTGAAGAATTTGTCGGGCTGCGATCCAAGTTGTACTCTTACAAAATGGCGGGTGAAGACTACAAGAAATGTAAAGGTGTGAAAAAGAACGTCGTCAAGAAATCAATCACTCACGCAGATTACAAAGACTGCGTGTTTACGAAAAGACAACAGTCGAGAGCGATGAACGTCATTCGATCCTATCGTCATGAAATTTACACCGAAGAAGTAAATAAAATAGCTCTGTCCGCCGACGACGACAAAAGAGTAATAATGGACGACGGGATCCACACCCTAGCCTATGGGCACTACACGCTGAAAACTAAACAAAATAAAGAATAATTTACACTAATATAAAATGGATGCGGCAAAAAAAGTGTGTTCTAAATGCAAAATAGAAAAAAGCTTGGACGAATTTCACAAAGATAACTCACAGAAGAGCGGGTATTACCCCAGCTGTAAAATTTGTAAAAATGCCAAAGTGAAAGAGCTTGCGCACAAATACGCAAGACAGGAAATTAGGGAGACAAAAGACACAAAAGTTTGCAGCCGGTGTAAGGTAAATCAGAACATATCGGAATACGTCAACAATCGATTTCAAAAAGATGGAAAGGCGAATGAATGCAAAAATTGCAGACATAATTATTATCTCGCCTGTGTAGAAGCCCGAAAGCTCATTAGTTTGTGAAACATCTAGATGAAATATTAAAATGAGCTATACAACTGTGAAAAATATAAATGTCGAAGGCGTAGTCCTCCCGAATCATCCGTTGACGAATTTTGAACTACTAGATGCCGCGAAAAAGCTCAATATCCCTAATTTCCGGGGAGTATTTCTCAGAGACGAGCTGCCGAAGAAACCTAGCCGGACTGAATGCGGGATATTGAATCTAGACGATTCTAATGGAACCGGCTCGCACTGGGTTGCTTTTTTGAAGAACGGCAAGGATAACATATATTTCGACAGCTATGGCCTGCCCCCTCCTACAGAACTGCTAGAGTATTTACAGAGTCCCGTGTACTACAATAGCGAACGCGTACAGCCCGACAACGAAGTGTTTTGCGGTCATCTATGCCTGCACGTCCTGAAAAAAACATGCAAAGATGGGGTGAGTTTTCAAGAAGTTATAAACAGCCTGCATTGAAAATTATATTCAGATGTAAAAAATGCCTGTCGATAAATTTGGACATACAGATTCAGGATCTACTCAAAGAGTAATTGCTGGCGGAGTTACTGAAAGTCAAGTAAACAGTACTTTTCTAAGGCTGGATGGAGCAAACCCCGCGACTGGAGATCTAAATATGAGTGGCCATACTATTAGAGGTCTGCCTACAACGAATACAGCGAATACAGCGAATACTCCGGAAGCGGGGATAGATGAGGCCGTGAGTCGGGGGCAAGTAATAGATTTACTGCGGAATCACTGCGACGTCCCGACCGACAATAATCATTTGACGAATAAGAAATACGTCGATGAACAACTTACTTCGAAAGTGGCGACGGTAGTAGGGCCTGCGGTTAGCGCTTACAGTTCAACTCAACAGGCTATACTCGCTAGATCTCACACTGCAGTTACTTTTGACGTAATCAGATGCGGTACCGCAAAACACGGTATTGAACAGGGTATCGGAACGACTTCTTTCTTCCCCAGTAAAGCCGGGTACTATATCGTTTCGGCGTACATAGAATTTTGCAACAATAGTAATACCGCGTATGGCACCGTCCACCTGTATAAAAATGGAGCGTCGTACATGCAAATTGCGGGCGGAGGGGCTACGGGAGGTTCGTACAACCATTCAACCGGTAGTGCCGTAGTTTTTCTAGACGAGTTCGATTACCTCAACATACACGCTTTTTCATCTATCGCTACGCGCATATTAGCTAGAGACTTTTCAGCGGTATTCATACGGCCCTAATTAATAAAAATTATTATATTCAAAATGCCTGTTGATAAATTTGGACATACGGATTCAGGATCTACTCAAAGAATAATTGCAGGAGGCGTTACGCTGTCCCAAGTAAACAGTACTTTTCTAAGGTTGGATGGAGCAAATCCGGCGACTGGGAATCTAAATATGAATGGCAGCTGCATCAAAGGCCTGCCAATAACGAATAATCCGGATGCGGGAATGGATGAAGCGCTAAGTTGGGGGCAAGCTATAGATTTGATTACGAACCACGCGGGCATTCCATCAAACGATAATCATTTGACGAATAAAAAATACGTAGACGAACGAATTGCTTCGATGGCGCCTACACCCACTGCTGAGGTCGCATTTGGCCCGGCGTTTAGTGTTTACGCCCTCTCGGCTCAGGCTATCATCGCCAACACAATAACGCAAGTATCATTTGGAACTGTAAAATTCGATCCGGATAATTGTCTAGTCAATTCGAGCCGTTTCCTTCCTCGGAAAGCCGGCTGTTACATGGTTACGACGTGTTTGGAAATACGCGACAATAGTGCTAAATATACTGAAAGTATTGGCTTGTACAAAAGTGGGGGAGTGGACACGCTGATTGTCGGCGGTGGAGGTAAGGCTGGATCGAAAAAATATGTATCGAGCACTAGCCTAGTTCGATTAACTAATACCGATTATCTCGAGATATTTATTACTTCGCCTAACCCGGTAAATATTTTAGTTCGCGATTTTTCGGCGGCATACTTACGACCTTAGAATTCAAAACCGAATCAAGTTTTGAATTTGAATACTGCACTTCATCTACACTTCATCGACCATTCTTTCATGAACTTCAATATACCACGCTCATTTTCTGACCGTCCGATTGAAACCTCAGTAACTTGTCTGAAATCACCACTGCGTATGCTTCCGTATTAGCCGGCGGCGCCGTATTGAACGTGCCTTTGATCTGAATATCGACCACCGATGACTTCAGACGCTCGGATTGCTTGCTCACGTCAAACACCATAATCGGAAACAGATCTTTGAAATCCGAGGGCGTGATATTGCATTGTGTCATTAGTTCGTCCATTCCATAGTATTTTTCACTGAACGCGGCTGCTGCTCGGTACACCCGCGAGAATTGTTGATTCGGAAATGATAGATTATAGTCGACAACTGGGTATCGGTCCTGGTTCATCATCACGAACATGTTCTTCAGATCGCAATGATTGAAAACTGATGGATTTTGTTCTTGATCGCCGCTTTTGTCGGTTTGAAAACCCAAGATGATGTACCTAGGCTTCTCAGGTAATGTCTTGACGCTAAGTCGCCAGCTAAAATTAGTCGACTGTGCGACGGAGGTGGTATCGCATTGACGGGCTCTGTACGCAACCGGCAACGACGCTTTCGACTCGATCGTTTTGTACAATTGCATCTTCTCCATATCGGATGGTAAAACGTGAGGCATGAACCATGAGATTTTGTCTAGCCTAACTTTCCCTGCACCCGCGGCAGCGAGTCTAAAAATTGCGTCATCATCGGCCTTACGAACAAGAGTTAGCGTATGTTTCACACCAAAAACAACCTTGTCGTAATCATCGCAAAATCCGAAAATATGCTTCAATGGAACTACAAAGCTAAAAGTACCTTTGGCATTTGGTTTTTGAATTATATACGACTGTCTCACGGCGAAACCTTGATTATTCGCGATAGCAGCCGTCGCCCCGCTGTCCTTGTACCACAACTGATTCAGACCTTGAGCTAGTTGAAAATCATTCGGGTATTTGAGTAATCCGAGCATCGTCGTTGCTTGACCTGGGTGAAATAACGATTCAATTTCCTGATTCGACAGTGAATACGAAATTTGGCTGAAAAGATGCATGAGCCCATTATTCGTAAGAGTTGCTTCATCGGCATTGACGTAGAAGGTGTTGTCCGCCTTCGTCAATCTACCCTCGAACAGCAGGTAAGATTCCGCCGGATGACAAAATAGATCTTGAAGTTCGATGTTTATTCTAATCTCGCCAGAGGTGTTTAGATTCGCCCCCGATATCGGCTCATACTCGTACCATTCGTAGCGTTCGACGCTTTCATCGCTCAATGGTTGTTCGGTAAATCTCAGAATATCAGATGATTGCATTTTTACTACTACGCGATAATATTTTTTACGCGACCTTCATTCCGGCGCCGTTTAGCGAGCGTACTAAATCTTGTATCGATAGGACGCCGTTCTTCTTCAGGCCGTCCCCCATCATCAGATTATTAATATTTGGGATATTTGGGATATTCGAGCTCAACCCGACGCTACCTACGCCACTCAGCCGCTCTAAAATTTGTCTAGTTTCCGGCGTAATTTTCTTGGCGGTGGGAGTAGGAGCAGGAGTAAACAGGTTGGCCACTGCTTTGTCTACTAATCGTTTGCCGGCGTCGATTGCGGTTGTTTTCCCAACGTCGATGGCCTTTTTCCCAATTTCTTTCGCCACGTCTTTACTCGCGTTGAGAGCGGTCGTTGCTAATTGTTTGGCTGCGTTCGACGTTACTAGTCGTTTGAAAAATCCCGAAATTGTATTGAATATTCCCGATCCTCCGATAACGTATTGTTTTCTATACCTCCTTCTATTAATGACTTGCATTTTTTCTGCATTTTACAATGTCATCATTATATTTTTGTAAGCATCATTACTCAGCACTTCCTGCCTCAATAACGCGTCGCACATCGCCACGATCTCGTTTCTCACGCCGGTATTGCCTGCTTTGAAGCTTTGAAATCGTAGTTCTAGCTGTTTCGCTAATACGTTCGGATCTTCGGAAATAACGATTACGCCACCCACGCCTTTACCCACCGCATTACGAGTCCTCTTTTCCCATATCGGTTTGATAATTTCCCGATATTTGACGCTCGAAGATGCTTTGGGTTTGTTAGGATTTTTTGGCTGTCTGATAGCATCCGACGCGAGTAGAATCTCGGCGTAATCGTCTCTATCATTATTATCGTATATCGACGTGTTCGGCTGTTTCATCGTCAACAACTCCCAAAGCCCCGGTGTTCCGCTATACGTCTTATTTCCAACCGTCACATCGTCTCCTTGAATAAAAATCGGAGTATCGCCGATGTAGAATTGTCCATTTTTTGATCGTATTCCGAACGTCGTGTCTACGATTTTTCTATCGGAGGCGTATTGATGAAGGTACTTGGTGGCTACATCACCTAATTCTAAAGTTCTAATATCCTCAGTCGGATCGTCGCTATACGCTTCTATCGAGGGATACTGAGGAAATTGAATCTTCAACGAAGCGGGTAGCGTCTGTAGTGCGTTTGTAGTAGCTATCGAGTTTTCTTTGATGGCGGATAGTAAGACATTCTGCTCTTTGGAAATTGCGGATTGCGAATCGACGATAGGCTTGTACAGCTTGGTTAGTTCTTGTTGCAGCCCCGAATCTCCCAATCTCTCCGATAAAAAGTTTTGTTGAATATTCTTCTTGGATTTCAGAAACTCTTCGACTATGAAATTTCTTTTCGCCGGGTCATCTATCTTTAGAAACGACATTTTTAATAAAAAATTTAATGTTTTTCGACATGTTTTCCGGCGTGTTTTTCGACGTGTTTTTCTACATGTTTTTCGACATGTTTTTCGACATGTGTAAAAACACAAGTTAGACGTATTTTCAGACATAGCGACATAGGTCTACATAGGTCTACAAAACTCTACAAGTCTACATGATTTCATACATGTTCACGTTAGTCGTCTTTCTCACAGATTCGGTATTTTTCTCAAACATGCTTTGAAAGGACTGCCTGACTTCTTCTCTTCCTCGGTCGATGAGAGATTGTTTCGTTTCCTCGTCCATCGCGGCCCCCGCAACTTTCGACTTACTTTTGATTTCTTCTTTCATGCCATTGAATTTTTCAATCTCACTTAGAATCAGAGAATATTCCTCGTCTGAAATGTGATCATCCACGAGTGCTTTTGAAATATGGTCGCTGATCGTGTTGAGCTTCGCATCAGCTAGCGTTTTGATCTTTTCATGCTTCTCCGCCTTCAGGGCGAGCTTTTTACAGATTCGGCTGCCAATTATACTCAATAGCCCCGCACCTAGCGCTGTCCCTTCCATAGCAATAGCGATGGGAGCCGCAATTATGGTAGCTAGTACGCCGATTCCCGAAATTCCGAGCCCCATCGTGACCACCATGAGGAAGCTGTCTACTACGCCGATTACGCTCACACTTCTATGGTACTTTTTACTCAACGTTGCTCTTTTGTCTCGTTCTTGCTCGATCTCCTTTTTGATTTCGCTAATCTTCTGAAGCCGATACGTTTGTGCGGACCCTGCGGCTATTTGTATTTCACCTTCTGGCGCAGTGGGCGTTATATTTGTTAGGTTTGGATAGAGTTTGATGCCTTCGTATTCCATTCTTTTATTTATTAGCAATATATATTTTTTTACCGTTGATAATTTACACAGCATAGCGAATCTCCTTCGTTTATCGTTACTGCCGAATCGGAGTTGTTTTGAATGGAAACTATGATATCATCAATCACATCTTCTGAAATCACTCCGTCTAGTAGACTGCATCGTCGTTCTTTGATACTCTGTCTGAGGGAAACGAGGCAAAGACCCGCCGCCATTTCTACACCGAGTCCAAGCCTTAGCGTATTTGCTGTCTTTGGTTGTATCGTGATATCATTTTGCGCAAAAATCTCCCATCGCAGACCTCCTAGTTGTCTTACTGGGGCGCGAGTAACACCGCTCGTAATCTTCCAAAAGACTGAAACGGGCTGCGTTCTAACCTCTGCCGGTCTAGTTGGTTTAGTTCCAAATTTGTGTATTGGTCTCGACATTTTATAATAGAATAGTTTATAATATCATGCCGAGAATCGGAATGTTCCGAAACGGAGAGTTGGGGCCCAACAAAAGTCCTTCGCCCCTCGCATAGCCCGACCCTGTTTTCATGTACAACCCGGATGCCGTTATTGAGCCACCTTTTTGCCACGGGGACATGTACAAACCAGATCCGGCCGCTCTTATTTTGCACGCTATGTCGCCTTTCTTGACATACATTACACCCGAACCGCTGATTTTATCCACAATCTTAGTAGTTGCCGCGGAGCCGAGACCACTTAGTGCCCCCATCGCCAAACTTGGCAGTGCATTAGACAGAAGGAACCGTCCCGCTGTCGCTAGAAACGGAAGTATAGCACCTATGAATCCACCTTCGACTTTCTTGTTGTTCTCCAATTGCGTTTTACTCAATTTAATAATCATGCCAGTTCCTTTTTGGTAGGCTGCTGCCATTTTATTGATTTGCGCCTGGGTGAGAGCCAAAACGTGTTCACCATTCAAATCATCGTGCGATAGTTTGATACTCACGCCGGTTCCCGCTTCAAGTGATCTTTTAATTTTGTCTTGTTGCGCTTCTGAAATATTAACTTTTACACTCGTGTACCGATTCATTTTACTAATAAATTACAAAAACTTTCAAACTTCTCTGATGTGAAATCGAATCGCCAATTCCTCACCTCGAAGATTTAGTAGGTTCCCGTGTTGGTCTGTGAGCCTCGTTTCCATCGTTGAAATTGTAGATAGCAAAATCGGGAGATATATCAAATTATGCGGCACCTCGATAATCTTGTAACCCGGGCCTACGTTTGGGAAAAAAGAATATATCACGTTTTCCGATGTTCCGTTAGTGTACGAAGACCCGATAATGTCGCTGGTCACTCTCAGGCTGCTTACACTCATTATATTTACCAAGTTCTCTGATTCGTTGTATCCCGCCGAATAGATTCATTTGTCAAACCCTAGAACCTTTCCGATCGAATTCTTTGGCGTAAAGTCAACCATATAATCTGCTTCTATATTCACCACAGACCTCAGAGTATTGGTGTTTGGCGCTATTGAGATACAGTAATTTCCATTTACTCCATCGAAATGTCCATTCCCCTTCATGACTCTCTGTATATATTCGTTGATATCCGTTATTTCATAGCAACCCTCTGGAACTGCAATGTTTACCCACTGTGAGTCGCGATTTGGCGAATACCGAAAGACGTTGTTTGTCGCGTCGATATTTGGAAAAGAATAGTACGTCTCGAGGGCAACTAAGGCCATTTCATATTTCTTATTCTTCTCCAGTTCGAGTAGTGGATTAAACTTCGTTCTGATTCGCGTGCTCTTTTCGCTGAGAAAAATGGAAAATGATGTTTTTGGTTCCGTGTTGCGGGCCGTCTTTTCCGTGTTTTCGGATATCTGTTTGAGAAGCGATGATTCCATTTTTACTATACAACACAATTTTACAATGGCGGATCCTCGATTATATAAAATTCGTCGAGTCCGCATCGGTATTTACCATTGTACTTGTCGCTAGTCAGGTCTAAAACCACGAATCTATGAGGTTGCTCCCATACTGTTTTGCATAGTTTTCGAAATTCATCTTTCGACATGTCTGTACTCACATGATCGTTGTAAATATGATTACAATTTTTCAGGTCTTGTTTGAACAGGCAAATAAAGTTTGCATTTTCTCTGATTGTTTGGCGCGGTAATTTGAAATAATTCTGGGCGAGGTAAAAACAATCTACATTACTATGCCTCCCCCGATTGTAATACGTTTCACATTTGTTTTGTTTTTCCAATTGAAGATCATCAAAAATCATCAGGTTCTTCTTTTCAGCGCTCAAATCTCTCGGGTCTGGGACATCATCGGCGCTCTCAAAGAACTTGGCAATTATATCGGATTTAGCTTCTGAGTTTTTTGCCATTTCCTCCATAACAAGGTCTGGTGACGCATTTAGGCCCACGATTTCATCTCGGTGCTCGAACAACCGAACGATCGCTGCTTTCGGTAATTTTTCTTCGTATGCTTTTTTGATAATACGATATTCCGGCTGAAACAGAGAAGTGCCGAATACTTGTAAGTTATTATAATCCAACCAGTCTGGCCTGAGTAAAAGATTGAGAAGAAGCGTTGTTTTTCCGCACGCCGATTTCCCAACTATCAAACCGCGTATGCTTTTGGGTAACAACGGATTATTGAATCTTTTCGAGAGCGCTGTGCCCCAACTCATATCTCTAATCTCCATTTTTAAAAATATATATTATTAAAAACGAAATGTATTGCGTAAAATGTAAAAAACAGACCCAGACGACAGATGTGCAGAACGCCGTGGCTAATAATGGGAGATCGATGCTCAGAGGTGTTTGCGTCGTATGCGGAAAAACAAAAACTCAATTCGTGAAGGCGTCCGCTGTTGCGCAAGGTGGGGATCTAGTTAGTTCGCTGAACGCTGCCACTAGCAACATTAAATTACCTTGGGCCAAGTTTGCTGGTGAGGTACATTTGCCAGGCCATCAGTTTACTGGTCCCGGTACTAGACTAGATTTGCGTCTGAATGCCAACGAAACCCCCAAAGATTGGAGCAAACCTATAAACAGGGTAGATAGTGCGGCATACGTTCATGACCTGGCATACAATCAACACACTGATACGGCTTCTAGGAATGTCGCTGATAGAGCAATGATAAACCAATTGAATAATATACCAAATCCAAGTCTGCGGGAACGCGTAGAGAGGGCGATAGTCAAACCCATCTTGTCAGCTAAAACAAGCCTAGGTTTGGGTTTTAAAAAAGCCCAGAATTACAGCAGGACCTGAAATGGACTAATCAATTAGCGAATGAATTACACAAACCAGTAGTAAGACATTTTAGGACGAGGCGGGTCCGTGTTGGCGGGATTGACCAGATTTGGGCGGCTGATCTAATCGACATGCAGGCTTTCGCTAGAGATAATGATGGCGTGAAATTTCTATTGACCGTCATAGATGTGTTTTCCAAGTACGGATGGATCGTTCCATTACATGACAAGAGCGGGAAGTCTACAGCCGATGGGTTCGTGAAGATACTCGGGGGTGGCCGACAGCCAGTCAAAGTTTGGTGCGACAAAGGGAAAGAATTTTATAATAAAAATGTGAAGAATTTAGTCGAGTTGTATTCTACCGAAAACGAGGGAAAAAGTTCCATCGTAGAAAGATGGGTGCGTACGATGAAAGAGAATATGTTCAAGTTCTTCACAGCTAATTCAACTAGAAGATATATCGATGTATTAGATGAGATGGTTAGTAATTATAATGACACGAGACATTCTTCGATCAAAATGACTCCCGCGAAGGCTAGTATGAAAGTGAACGAAAAGACGGTATTTATGAATTTATACGGCGACGAGATTTCAGAGCCTATTACACCAAAGTTTTCAATCGGCGATCGAGTCAGAATAACTAAGAAGAAGAGCATTTTTGACAAAGGATATATACCTAGATGGACAGAGGAGGTTTTTGTAGTATCTCAGGTTCAATACACAGATCCACCAACTTACAAGATTACTGATTCTGCGGGTGAGGAAATACAAGGCTCTTTTTACGAGCAGGAGCTACAGAAAACAACTCAAGAAATATTTAGAATCGAAAAAGTGATTAGGAAACGCGGGAAGAAATGTCTCGTGAAGTGGTTGGGCTACCCAGACTCGTTCAACTCGTGGATCGAAAATGAAGACTTGGTGACATTGTGAGACGATTATGAAAAAATATGTCGTGTTTGGAGGAAAAAATAATATTCGATTGATCCGAAAACGATTATAAACCAACGGTGTAAAATCGTTTGCGATATTGTAATCCCGTATCTACGTCGTAGTTCACTCACGCTCTTACATCACACAGGCATGAGTTGCCATTGCATTGACAATTAACGATGATGATCTCGTTGTCGATCAAACTAACATCACACGGGGGCGAGTTGCCATTGCGCCGACGACGAACGACGGTAATCGTGCCTGGCCCTTGTTGTCGATCCGGCTGTGGATTCTTGCATGGGCATTCATCGTCGTAGCATTCGCGGGTGTGGGCGTCAATTTTAGCAATGAACTTCGCTATCCACCGTCTTGTAAAATATGCATGCTTGCCGCTGCGCTCGGCGATTTTTCGTAATTCAGTAACTTTTTTCGAGTAGTCCATTTTGTATGCGCCGGAGAAAAATTTTTTACTTTTTTTTTTATACTTTTTTTTACTTTTTTACGCCAGACATCGAATTTGAAAAAGTAAGGCTAATATTGGTCAAACTGCGCGGGCACTCAGTTTTTTTAGGCTGGTATTGGTCAAATGGACGAAACTGAAGGCTGTACTGGTCAGATTGGACGAAAGTCAAGGCTATACTGGTCGAATGTCCGAGCTTGCTACATTCTGTTCTACTGAAGATGACGTTTATTTATCAAAACTAGAGCAATTTATGTTCCAAAATGTTGTTAGTATGTCAGAAAATCAGCAAAAGAAAAAAATATTAACAATTTAACACACATTAATTTCAGGATTAATTATACGTAATATCACAAACATCACAATTTATCGGATAGAATAGCTTGTGTTGAAATAAATTTAAGTGCCATAGTTCATAATTATTAACTTGGCTTTTCTTGGGTTTTTTAAGACCCCATCTTGGCTTTTCTTAAATTTTGGAGCGGTATCATTGACGAGGAGAAGAGGACGACCGAGGACCAGATGGATGGAAGATATACACAGGACGACAGGAATGAATCTTGAACAACTGAGGGATGCAACGCAGAACAGAACGTAGTGGAAAAGGCTGGTCATGACAGTCGCTAGAGTTCCTCGAACTGACGGCACAAGGTGCACAAGAGGATAAATAGAGCGTAGTACAGCGTACCAATTTTACTATAGTTCTAGGTTCGTGTACTGAACTTATTCGTCGGGTTTGTCAAGGATTTTGCGTTGGAAAGGATTTTGTTCGCAAGTCGTCTTGTGTCGCCCACGTGTTGACCGTTAGACGCCATCTTAATGAACACGGTCGAGCTCAACCGTCAAGACCGTGCGCCTTCACCGCTGTTGTCTGGTGTTTACATATCGCCGAAGAATGGTTCACGCAGGTCAGTGGAGTTAACTCGATCGGATGTTGTCTCTCGTGGCGTTCAAAACTACCGACCGACAAGCGACAGATGCCTTCGACTGTGCAATCCTTGTACCCGACGATAAGACGGTCACGCGCGTTATCTTCTACCAGCGAGGGGCTTCAGTTTCGTCAGCGTTTCGTGTTTTCGAGCCCTGTCACCTGTCGCCGCTCTACTCTATTAACGCAACCTGTACCAGAGACTCTGAACTTTCACACCATCTAAAGGCTGTCGACGGGATTCTGTTGGATGATTCTACGTGTCTGCGAGGGATCGCCACTGAAGACTGTTTCCGGCTTACTGTGACTTATTTTGCTATATGATGAAATTTTCTTGTTGTTATGACATTTAACATCACTTCGGCTAGTTAGCGCAGAGAGCGCCTCTGAGTAGATTTCTTGAAGAGGCGCTATATAAATTCTCTAAATAAATAAATAAATAAATATAGAGTAACCATCGATATTGAAGATTAAAACGCGTACAGTAATTATAATCAGAATGGAATTACTATTTTAATTACAATTTATATGCACTTATTAAGCGCCACTATGTAATGAGCGAGCATGAGTAGATGGAGTTGAGCAATTGTGAGTGAAGAACTTGCTCAAGGTATCTACAATTGCCGACTCATAATAGTAAGCTTGTTATAAGGCGAGAGAGCTTTAACCGATAGAATGAACCCTATATCCCACGTATTGTGGTGCAGCATTACCGATCCTTGTCATCGTTACCAGGGATGTACATGCAACTCTGCATATTAAAAAGGTCAGATCTGGCCAAAAAGGCTAGAAAATGCTAAATTGAAATTTTCTCTGAAAAATATACATGGATTTTCTGGCTTGAAATTTCTGACCTTTGTTTTAGTTTTTTTGTGTGAGTCCGGAAACTGGACGAAAATAAGGAATTTATATCGTCTGCAACAAAGATTTTAAAGGTGTCTAAGCATGACATCGGGTGCCGCTTTTAAAAACTAATATTCACCGTATCCACGTTGCTAGGCGACCGCTCTTCAATGATATAAACGACAATGTTATTGCAACTATGATGTCAATGCTAAGCACAATGTTGATCTAAATGATAATGTCAATATGTTTTGAAATAGACGCTCCAGTCTGCATGTTCCTTAAGAATTTCAAACTGTATACTACAAATAATATTTAGCCTCGGTTGGGTGGAAAGCGCTTCTGAGTAGCCAACCTTGAAGAGGCGCTATATAAAATATCCTGAATAAATAAAATAAAAAAATGTCTGGTCGTGGGTAGGAATTTCTGTGCCCTGTGTCCACACAATTTTTGTGCTTACGATAAGCCAGCCAGACTTCTTATGTTATGACTTCCCACTTGATGTTGTTCAACCGACTCGAAGTCTCGTATCTCGTCGTTCGTTTTACTTCAGCTGCGACAAATATTTGGAAATGTTTGGACTGAAGTTTGAAGTCGTGTCGTGAAAAGATTCGAGCGCTGGCCACATTATCTAAATTCATGTCTGGAAACGTGAGACACTGCTTATACGATGATCTGAGAATTATAGCCGTGGGTGAATGTGTGAGTGAATGATTTTGGTGAGCTAATGAATGAAAGACTGAATGAGTAAATGAGTGAGTGAATGAATGAAGGAATGAATAAATGAATGAACAAATGAATGAATGAATGAGCGAACGAATGAATGAATGAATGAATGAATATATGAATGAATGAATGAATGAAGGAATGAATGAATGAATGAATGAATAAGTGAATGAATGAATGAGTGAATGAATGGGTGAATGAATGAACAAATGAATGAATGAACGAATGAATGAACGAATGAGTGAATGAATTAATGAATTAATGAAGGAAGGTATGAGTGAATGAGAGAACGAACGAATGAATGATTGAATGAATGAATAAATGAATGAATGAAGTAATGAATGATTGAATGAATGAATAAATGAATGAAGTAATGAATGAATGATTGATTGAATGAATGAATGAATGAAATAATAAATGAGCGAACGAATGCATGAATAAATGAAAGAATAGATCTAAGCGCATAAGTGAATGAACAAATGAATGAGTGAATGAATGAATGAACGAACGACCGAACAAAGAACAGCGTCTTATCAAACGAACGAAGAACAATAATTTCTTATCAGGATGTGTTCTTATCAACCAACGTCTCCGAGATATTTTTCTCGCTTTTAATTCTAATCACTAAATCACTGTTCGAATATTAACGTCGACGACAGATTTCTCTCTACGATTCGTGTGTGCTTTTATCAGCTGCTCGACGACAATAATTTGCTCGGAGCCGCCTCGAACAAATCCCTCTCGGGTGCAACTTTGCCCCCCTATTTGTGGGGCTGATCCCTGACACGGGGAGAGTGGGGTAAGATGGGAAGGGGGCTGTTCTGTTTCACCTGGACCCGGGGCTGCTAATGGGAACCAGATGGGGCAGTGGAATTCCGTCGACGTTGACTCGCGGCATTCCGATGGTTACCCTGGCAGGGAAAAAGAACGGGGTTGCGTGTAGTGGGGTGGGGTGGGGTGGGGGAGGGAACGGAACGTGTGCTTTATTGGCCAATGCCGTCCGCGACCCTCTCTTTGTCTCTATCTGTATGTCTGCCTGCCTCTGTCTCTGTCTTTCTATCTCTATCTGTCTGTCTGTCCATCTGCCTCTGTCTCTGTCTGTCTGTCTGTTTTTGTCATTTTGTCTATCTCTGTCTCTATGATAATTGTCTGTCTGTCTGTCTGCCTCTCTCTCGGTGGTGGGTTGTACAGTAGTGGTTGCGATGTTTGACTGTCAAGCGAATGGCCATGGCTTCAAATCCTGTTTTGTTTCTTTAGTTAGGACGATGATTGCGATGGTGGTGGTAGTGATGATGACGATATTGATGAGGATGATGACGACTCTGTTTCTTTGCTGGTCTGTGTCTCTGTCTATGTGCATATGTCTCTCTCTCTCTCTCTCTCTCTCTCTCTCTCTCTGTGTCTGTATGTCTCTCTCTGTCTATCTGTCTCTATCTGTCTGTCTGTCTGTCTGTCTCTGTCTGTCTCTGTCTGTCTCTCTCTCTTTCTCTCTTCGTATGTCTATGTGTCTCTGTCTGTCTCTGTCTGTCTCTCTCTCTTTCTCTCTTCGTATGTCTATGTGTCTCTGTCTGTCTCTGTCTGTCTGTCTCTCTTTTTCTCTCCTTTTCTCTACCTGTGCTTGTATTCTGGTCAAAAACATTGTCGGAATGATTCCTGCGATTAACGACGAAATCCTACGAGTTCCATATTAGCCGCAGTGTCTGCCGCATCAAGACATGACCGTGCTGTGATTCCAGTCTTTTCTGTATGGACGACCGACAGAGGAATGACCTGACCCCCCCCCCCCACCACCACCACACCCCACTCCTCTGGGGCATTCGGATGGGGCATTTCAACCGGTGGCGGGGTTTTCAAGTACGTGCTGATGGGTAGAAGATTGGGGACGTCGGACATTTCCTTTGTTGTCCTGTCTGTCATTCAGCGCTGCTGCATGCGGAAAAAACTGCGTGACACTGAGGTGAGGTTGAACAGAACGCTAGAGGACGCTTCGAATGGGAGTTGGAGGAGGTGGAGGAAGATGAGGAGGAGCAGGATGGGGAGAAATAGAGGAAGGGTAGAGGAGTAGGAGAGGAAGGAGAAGGAGCAGGAGTAGGAGTATGAGGAGGAAGAAAATGAGGAGGAAGAGAAGGAGGAGGAAGAGAAGGAGGAGGAAAAAGAGGAGGAGGAAAAGAGGAGAAGGTGATAGAGGAGGATAAGAATGAGAAAGAGGAGAAGTTGGTAGATGACACAGAGGGGGAGGAAGAGGAGGAGAGAAGGAGGAGAAAAGGAGGAAGAAGACGACGAGGTGGATGAAACTGAGAAGGAATATGAGGAATAGGAAGAGGAGATGGAGGGGGAGAGGAGGAAGAAGAAGAGGACAAAGTTGACAAGTGGAAGAGTAGGAGGAGTAAGAGGAGGAGTATGAGATGGAGGAGAAGGAGAGGAATTTAGTAACGAGAAGGAGGAGCAAGATTAGTAGTAGGAGGAAGTGTTGTTGGCGGGAGAGAAGGGGGAGGAGTCTACTCTTTTCAGACACTCGTCTTTCCAGCAGACACGCGCATCGTTAAACTGCCACAGTCATGCGCACTTCGCAGTTAATCCACCGCAGACGAACTTTGCGAACCGCGACATTACACATGGAAAACGGCGAACAGATTGTTGTAAAAATTGTCCGCGATAAAAGAATTATACATAATTAAAATTATTTGTCTGGTTGAATTTAATCTTCATGTTCCCCGTGCAAGGACCGCGTTTGCCACCCCCCGTCCGTCCCTGCTGCTTGCTCTGTTACTTTTTTTCATATGCAACCCTGGAAGCGGGAAACGGTTAAAATGGGCTTTACGGGATCTTAACACGACCATTCTTTCTGTCTGAATTAGCGTCGACATTTAGCAGCTGTCAAGTCAGATTCGCGCTTAGCAAAGCGACGGTGGCTGTGTAGGTGTGATCTTTATACGCACCGGGTGTACCATGGATATACACCGTGGTTCAAAAAAAACTAAGCCAAATTGTTTTTCATATATCTCTGATGCCTGATAACATATCACGCTAAAATTTTCCAATTATTTAGAGAAGTGGACCAAGAATATGATTCCAAAATTTCAAGAGATAAAATTGAACGGATAAAAAGATATGAATCTTTCAACTTCAAATGCCAAAATTGCAGTTTACAAGCAATTTTCTGCCAGATTCAGTAAAAAGTAAGCTAATCTGGTTTTCTTATATCTCCAATGCCTGATAATTAATCATACCAAAAATTTTCAGATATTTAGAGGATTGAACCAAGAATAGGATTCCAAAATATCATGTCATAAATTTGAGCGGATAGAAAGATATGAATATTTAAACTTGATCTCCAGAAATGTCTGTTTTCAGCAAGTCTGTTATGGTGTTCGTTGCGGTTTCGATGCTTGATAGTTCCAAATTTTGGTCTTCAGGGATGATGAAGTAAAATTATTAATTATAAAGTGTGGAGTGTGATGTAAGACCGAATCTACCAAACAACAATCCATGATCTAAACGATCTGAAGCAACCAGCGCTTGTTGGAAGTGTGGGAAGGCCTGGACCAGAGGATAATCGACGATGCTGTTGCGTAATGCATGGCGCCAGCGCTTCCAGGCTTGCGTGCAAGCAGGAGGACATTTTGAGCATCTTAATTAATTAAATAACAAACCATACTGTTGTAATCATATTGTTAGTTCAATTCTCTACAAATCTGGAAAATTTTAGAATGATTATTCATCAGGCATTAGAGATTTAAGAGAACATTTTATTGAACCTGACAGAAAATTGCTTGTAAACTGAAATTTCGGCATATGAAGTTTAAAAATTCATATCTTTTTAACCGTTCAACTGTGTCTCATGAAATTTTGGAATCATATTCTTGGTCCACTTCTCTAAATAGTTGGAAAATATTAGCTTGATATGTCATCAGGTATTTGAGATATATGCAAAACAATTTGGCTTAGTTTTTTTTGAACCACGGTGTATACTCGCCTTGGAACAGCGCAAGTTTTAAAAATATTTAACGCGCTGAGCCTGAGTTGTACGGAAATGCGAATCTGAGGAGACGCGGAAATGCATCGTTAAAGTGAGTGAGAGTGAGTGAGTATTTTAGGTGAGGTTGGGTTAGTTAGTGAGCTAGTTAGTGGTTTAGTTAGTGAACAAGTTATTAAAAAAGTTAGTAAATTAGTGAGTTAGTTAGTGAGTGAGTTAGCTAGGTTTTCAGTGAGTTATTTAATGAGTGAGTCAGTTACTAAGCTAGTTTGGGAGTTAGTTAGCTCTAGTTAATAAATGAGTAAGTGGTTTAAAGTCGGAGCATGCTCTGGGCGTACCAGTGACGAAAGACGACTGCACCGAACTGGGAATTCAAAAACACTGGCACCGAAAGTCATAACACCTCTTTTTAGGTTTTTATTTTATTTTATTTAATAAACATTTTGATTTTTGACCATTAGATTTGTAGTGGAAACCCATATAAACGGGCGTGGTAAATATTTACCAATTTCCTTCCGCGATTAGAAAACGGGTGTGCAACTTTGCACGGTTCGCGTCGCGTCACACCCTGGGGCTCTTCATGTTGAGTGAATTGTTTGATTAATTATTTACTCTGCCCACTTAGCGTACTATATACTGTAGTATTAGATGCTGATGCTTTTACGCTTTCTCCTCATACATTGGAGCTCGGGTAATGGAACTCATATATGGGCCGTCCATAAATGACATCATGCAAATTTTTGGACGATTTTTCACCACTCCCCTCGCCACGCGTTAACATGAAAAAAATATGTTATCTAGTATATGGAACCGTCACACATCATCTGAAATGTGTTACTCCACCCTTAGTTGCGTGACGTCATTTATGGACGGCCCCTACGATACCTCTGTTCACTCTGGTAACCTCATTCGGACTACTCTTCCGGAAAACCCTAATGACTATAGACACGGGGCTCGTGAATAAAATGGTGCCCTGCGCTTGGCTTTCGAGTGACGCCTTAGAAATGTTGAGATTACCATCAAGTTTATATTATAGGATATGACTATGCGTTTCATCACATGGGGTAGTTGGTGAACAATTGGGGATTATGTATATATAGTACGGATCAACACTAGACAACTAATTTTGATAGATTGTGTTATAATTGGGAATTTGTACCAGTGGTAGCTTGTGTTTAACGACATTGTGTGAAAAGTGGAAACAAATACGATTTGGGTAACCACTTATTTACATAGGCATGGGCTGGCACTGCCAGTTGCGAATAGTGGCATACAGGGCTAGTAATAATTATAGTATATTAGCAGTAGTTTCAGTTTAATGACACTGTGATTAGAGAGATCATTAACGTTGCCCTCCTCCTTTGCTTAAGCGTGGGACTGGCTCTGCCAGAGTTCGAAGAGTAACTGGGTTTCTAGAAGCTCAGTTGAGTAATAGCTAATATTTTTTGACGTTGGTTTCTGTTCAGTCATTTTTTGTGCTCTTCTGCATTGTAGTTATAAGGCAAATGTCAAATTTTAAAGAGGTGTGCTGTAACTGTTCTTATTTCATTTGAAGACGTGGTTTAGTTGAGTAATAACTAATAATTTTTTAATTTGAATTTGTGTTAGGTCAATTTTTTTGCTATTCTGCATTTTACTTATAACGCCAATGCCAAATATGAAAGAGGTGTGCTGTAACTGTTCTTATTTCAATTGAACACGTGGTTTAGACGATAATGTTACGTGTGTTCGGCCTACATTTTTTGCCTTGCCATTTATTGTTCTAACGGTATCTAACCTGTTTTATTGCTGTAGGACGAACAAGTGGCCTACTCGCTTGGCATGTACATGGAAAGCCTGATCTTCTGCGTCAGTGACAGTCACCTTTTCTTCAAGGATCTCGAGGTGAGTACAGGTGGTGGTGGTGGTGGTGGTGGTGTTAGTGGTAGAGGTGGTGGTGGTGTTAGTGGTAGAGGTGGTGGTGGTGTTAGTGGTAGAGGTGTTTGAGGTGGGTCCTGGTGGTAACAGAGGAAGTGGTTCAGGACAGCGTTTAAGCGAATGATGGTAGAAGAAACTTAGGTGGTGCGTCCTAGAGGAAGAGTTGGAGGCGGTGATAGTGGTTATTTTGATGTTGTGGTAGTGGTAGTGGTGGTGGAGGTGGTGGAGCAGGATAACAGGTGGTGGTAAATTCGGTGGTGGTGTAAAAGGGTAGTTGAGCAGAGAGGTGACAGTGGTTGTAGTGGTGCAGTTTAAAAAGAGGTTGATATCGCGGTGCTACAGGTGGAGAAGGTACTGATGGAGGAGGGGTGGTGGTAGTGGTACTGGGGGTGGAGTATTACGTATAGAAGGAGGAGGAGTTGACGATGTTATATAGATGGAATGTTCAAAGTCGAGGCTCATGCGTGTACAGTTGTCTGTCGTTTTGTGTCTGTGTTGAAGTGTATTTGTGACCATGCATGTGCATGCGAAGTTGTGTCCGTACGTGTTTCACTTTGACTACCTACGTGTCTGCTTGCCTGTATATGTCTGATATTCTGTCTGTCTGCAAAAATGTCACCTGTCTTTGTGCGTTTCTGTGTCTCTCTGTCTCCGTATGCCTGTCTGTGCGTGTGCTTTTTTGCGTCTCTGTCTCTGTGTTTCTGTCTCTATCTGTCTGTCTGTCCGCCTGTCTATCTGTCTGCCTGTTTGCTTTTCTGTGTTTCTCTGTCTCAGCATGTCTGTCTGTGCGTGTATTTTGTGTCTCTGTCTCTCTCTGTCTTTGTCTTTGTCTCTGTCTGCCTGTCCGCCTGTCTGTCTGTCTTTCCAGTTGTCCCATGCAGCGGTCCCTCTAGCCCAGAGGGGGCTTGCGTAAGAGAGGGCCAAAGACAGAAGTCCACGACAAAGCGAATCGTCGCTGTGTGATGTTGACTGACGTTAACTACCGAACCAAAGGATGGCGTAGGGGAGTGTGGGGTTAGGTGATCGCGATGAAATTGTAGGCCAGGCGGGGAGGGGAGCGTGGGGCTAGACGGTAAGAAGACGACAGCTGCTCCAACGTCCCTGTCGCCGAGGCTTTGATTTCTTCGACAGCCGCCTCAGCATTTCCTGCACTCAGCACCGCCGCTAATTAGTATCGCGGCCAATTTATTGCAAGTCGAAGTTGATTTAAAAAGAGGGGAAATGACTCCAATGAAAGACGATAGTTATACAGCTGGAGATGTGGAATTTAAATTCGGTCGTTCGTAGAAGTGCTTTCGACTTGTCAATGTTTCGTTTGTCATAATCTGAACGAATCTAGGCCTAATCTAGATCTAATCTAATCTAATCTAAAATCTAATCTAATCTAATCTAATGCAATCTAGTCTAATCTAATCTAATGCAATCTAATCTAATGTAATCTATTCTAATCTAATCTAATCTGATCTGATATTTAATTTAATATTTAATCTAATCTAATCTAATATTTAATCTAATATTTAATCTAATCTAATCTAATATTTAATCTAATCTAGGCCTAATCTAATATTTAATCTAATATTTAATCTAATATTTAATCTAATATTTAATCTAATCTAATCTGATATAATCTAATCTATAATCTAATATAATCTAGTCTAATATTTAATCTAATCTAATTTAATCTTATGGGTTAATTATTATGTGAACGGGGTCGCAATGCGAAAGGGTTGAGTAGAATGTCGCATGATGTAGGAGGCTCATGTAATGTGGAACATGTGAAGCGATATTGATCATGTGAAGTTGTGAGGCGATGTGGATTACGTGAGGTTGTGAGGTAATATGGATCATGTGAAGTTGTTAGGTGATGTGGATCATGTGAGGCGACCCGTAAATCATGAGAGGTGATCATATGTGTGATCTAAATCATGTCATTTAAATCATGTGATGTGAATGAATATGCGCGATGCATACTGAGATGATGTGATTTTAAAGCAATTTTCGTGTTCAGACTGTTCTCTGCTAACCGTTAGGCTAATTTCTATCTGCAAGTATACCCCGATTTCTAGAACTATATATTAATGATGTCGTGTCTCAACTTTATGTAAAATTGGTTGACACGGTTTTAAAGGTGGCTAAGATGATAAGATGAAGGAAGTATTAATAAATTAATAAATGAATGCTAAACATGTAATATTAGTTGACACCGTTTTGAAGGTGCCTAAGGGTAGAGAGCTACTAATTAATAATAATGATAATAATAATAATGATAATAATGTTATTATTACGATTATTATAATAAGTGCCATCAGCATCATCGTCATCGTCATCATAATAGTACATGATGTACAGTACAACAATACAACAATACATTTTTTTTAACGTTACAGAATTGCGATCAAGTACACATCGACGACGTTTCGTCTGATGATAATGGTCATGACCTGAGGTATTGTAATCTTATTATTGTACTTATCTCTAAGTTTTATTGTATACATGTATGCTGTATTTTATTTTACCACTCGTATTGTACTTTCCTCTTCTCTAATCTAGTCTAGCCTAGCCTAGCCTAGCCTCGCCTCGCCTGTCCAATGTAGTTTAGTTTTGTCTACACTAGGGGAGAACGGGGTTGGAAGTAACAATTTCGACATTTTGTCTGGTTGTGTGAAAACCATAAGAGATAAAGAAACAAATAATATTGCAAACGAAAGCCTATTTATTGCTTATTATAGTCATTATACTTGTTATGTGACCGAGTTAAACATCTAAGAACAAATTGCGACAAAAGTAAGGCAACTGAAATGTTACAACCTACCCCTTATGGGGGCAGGTTGTACCTGCATGTGGGGTAAGTTGTACCATATGTTACAACTTACCCCCACAGTTTATAAGTATAGTAGCCTACACTGATCTAGGCCTATAGGCCTACTATTCGTAGGCTATTCTGATCTTATCGCCATGTTACCACATGTTATGAAAGGAACGGAAGGAACTGAGAAAGCTTAGCCTACTTTTATCTGATCAAATTGAATTCCTTCAATTGACAGATGGGAGCCGTGGTTATCCAGCAAGAGTAAGACAGGCCTTTTCACCGTACAACGACTAAGGTTAACAAAGTGCTTCATGAATACTACAAACTCATTTTCTGTCATCCAGCCAGATTTGTTGGCAGAACCAGATGGTCCTCCTCTAATGAAATGATCTCTGTAATTCTTCCTAGGAAAAATGAACATGGGCGGTGCAGAATTTCCCAAAGCGTTGATTGCTACAACCACAGTTACCAGTGTGCCCATTTCTTGAGAAGTAACTGCACCGATCTGTTTCAGTTCCTTTTGAGCAACCACTTTGCTCGGTTTTTGAACGGTAATAACCCCGGTCTCATCCATGTTCCAGAACTCCCCTGGTTGAAACATAGCGATCTATGACTTCTGTAAGTTTCGCAAAGAAGGCTTGAACTGTGTTTCTGTTAAAACTCGTAGCCCTTGCAATGGAGGATGGATCTGGTGACCGCACTGATATGTCAGTATTACGTTTCATAAAGGAACTGAACCAGTCCCTACCTGCCCTTTTTATTTTCATTCCATGAACCAGGAATCTAGATCTCATATAACAGTGCACATTCGTATGCAAGTTTTCTAACATCACCTGGTGAGAGTCCGAAGTAAATTGATGCAGCATGCCTAATGTAGCCTATTCTGTGAGCTTAGCTTCCTGAATGTCGGTAAAAAATTGACGATTTCGTTTGTACCCAATATCTATTGTCATTCCTGGTACGGTACACAAGATTTAAGCTTCCGAATAGTCTATATCGCATCAATGACACATTACATATCGAGAACTCTCTGGCTACTTGTCGACATGGCCGATCATGCATTAAAACTTTTTAGGCCGTGTCATTCATCACATCCACTGTAGTCTGTCCACGGTTACTTTTTTGTAAGTTCTCATTTCTGTTTGATTATTTAATTTACTCTACAATTACATATTCATACAAGTTAAGTAAAAGATTATGACCCACAATAATGGGGGTTGGTTGCAACAGTGTTACGACCAACCCCGAACGTAATGTTACAATCTGCCCCCACCCATGCGGTTTGGATTAAATGAAAAAAATGGCAGCAATCAATTACAACCGCCGAAAATAGTTCCAGCCATGTTATTCGACAGTCCCTATTCTTTCTTTTGATGCCTAGTACGTTTTGGTAAAGCATTGTTTGGTCCTGCTAGTAGAAAAACAGTCTAGGCGAAAAAAATTACTTTTCATGGTAGAAAACATATTTTTGTCGATAAAAACTTACCAAAGCTTCTCAGAAATAATTGTCATGAACCATAAACCGGAAATGCATTTTAGATAAGTGTGACATAACTAGTCTGCTTCCATGCCTTTTAGTTTAGCTGCTATAGCCCCTGTTACAACCAATACGCGTTACTTCCAACCCCGTTCTCCCCTAGTCTATATAGACTATAGTCTAGTCCATTATAGTCTCTGGTCTAGTCTTGTCTCTAGTCTGGTCTCTATAGACTATTGTCTCTAGACTAGTGGCCAGGTTAGTCCCTTGCCTATAGTCCTGTCGAGTCTACACGAGTCTAGTCACTAGTCTACGTCTAGTCTATAGTAAGGTAAGTCTTTTATGGCCTAGTTTCCAGTATTATAGTCACTAGTCTCTAGTCTAGTATCTAGTTTAGTCTACACTGGTCTAACCACTAGTCTAGATTGGACCAGTAGTCTAGTTTCTTGTATAGTCTAGTATGCGGTAAGTCTCACACAGTCTAATCTCCAGTGTCTCTATTCTCTAGTCTCTGGTATAGCCTCTAATCTAATCTACACTAGTCTATCGGTTCGTTTATTGTCATCGTTACATTACATTACATCACATTACATTACATTATGTAAACACTTAAAAACTGTTCTGTTTGGCCGTACTGGAGTCGAGAGCGCCTCTGAGTAGTTTCCTTGAAGAGGCGCTATATAAATACTTAAATGAATGAATGAATGAATGACATTACATTACATTACATTGGTTCATACGGATGATATGGCATGAACTCTGTCATGTTGTTGTTTTCTATTTAATTAATCCAGTAGTTACAATTTCTCCGCCGATGGGTTTCACACGATGGCCGCCAACGGCAGCACGATCTGCCTGGCCACTGGGGTGAGAGGGGGAGTCGACTGGACGAGAAAACTCGCCTATCGATATCGAAGGATCAAGGAGATCTACAACACTTACTGCAACAACGTTGCCGGTCAGTTGAAAGCATAAAATTAATACTTCGTCAATGTATTTATTTGCTGTTTAACGTCACTGTGTGGTGACAAAGACCATTAGCGACGCCCTCCTCCTTTATCCAGGCTTGGAACTGGCTCTGGCAGAGTGCAACCAGTGGCGGAGTTTACTTTGTCAATAATTAAATGTCCTTATATAAAAGAATTTTTATTATTTTTTATTGCCATTATACGCAATGCATACATTCGGTGTACAGCGTATACTTAACCTCACAAAGAGCAAAAAATAACTAAAAACTCTAAGAAGGAAAGTAAATAAATTAAAGGTTTTACGCCGCGATAAAATCAGTACGAAGCCGAAAATCTTCAGAAAATCATGCGATGACTAAAAAAGGTAATCAGAAAATTTCGCCCCCCCCCAAAAGTCGTTTTTTTCGGCCGCAGCGTGTATTCACCTGACAATTTACCATGCAGTAGGCCTATACTGCCCTGAATACATTGGACCGTTGCAGGCCTAGTTAGACGACTAGAACATGGACAATATCGTCCCTGACCTATATTCCGGTTGTGATTCTGTGCGAAATTATGTCCAGGTGTTTGCTCATCATCTGACAGATGTTTAGGCAATTTCCCGGCATTCAATCGGGACTTATGATATGCAGCCAGTCGGCAAAAAGACAACAGACTTCGACCCAGTTGGCCGTACGCACATCAGAGGACGCTAAAGGACGTTATTATCAAGCGCATTATTAGAGGACGCTAAAGGACATTATTATTAAGTGCATTGTTAGAGGACATTGTTATTAAGTGCATTATTATGGACGTGGAAAGCTGGCGGTCGAAAAATTCGTTGTATCACGGCGTTTGATCTGAGCGATAATTAGGCAAATTACGGTTTTTCTCGCGAAGCTTTCTAATTTTTGGCGATGGATGCCAATATTTTTCGGATGATGATATTAGACGACAGGCAATTTTTCTGGACTGCATTTAAAATTATTTACCCGAACGCTGTTTCGCTTTCGTTGCTGTTATTTATTTCTGGTAAATGAAAAGCGTTTCTACACGAAGTACAGATTGCATAGAGGTTACATTATTCTCTGGTGACGTCATTTGTTGGCAAGGACTCTATGACTCATAGGCAAGGCATGGTGAGAAGAAAATAATTGGCCACTTAGTTATAATGAAACGTCATAACTAATTCATGCGGTGCATTCTGGTCTATCCGTGGGTAGATCGCATTGTCGGCTATAATTATATACATGCAAGTTAGTATTATTCTTTTCTGAAATTG
Source organism: Lumbricus rubellus (assembly GCA_945859605.1). Taxonomy (NCBI): domain Eukaryota; kingdom Metazoa; phylum Annelida; class Clitellata; order Crassiclitellata; family Lumbricidae; genus Lumbricus; species Lumbricus rubellus. The sequence goes on along the minus strand of OX243824.1, from coordinate 5,998,524 downwards.
TCTGAATTTCACAAAATGAGTGCGACATTTCTATCGCTTCGAGTCTAAACGAACGCTAAAATAGGCGGGGGTTAAGATGTTTATCCAATCACATGACTTCTAGTTGTTTATCCAATCACATGACTTCTAGTTGTTTATCCAATCACATGACTTCTAGTTGTTTATCCAATCACATGACTTCTAGTTGTTTATCCAATCACATGACTTCTAGTTGTTTATCCAATCACATGACTTCTAGTTGTTTATCCAATCACATGACTTCTAGTTGTTTATCCAATCACATGACTTCTAGTTGTTTATCCAATCACATGACTTCTAGTTGTTTATCCAATCACATGACTTCTAGTTGTTTATCCAATCACATGACTTCTAGTTGTTTATCCAATCACATGACTTCTAGTTGTTTATCCAATCACATGACTTCTAGTTGTTTATCCAATCACATGACTTCTAGTTGTTTATCCAATCACATGACTTCTAGTTGTTTATCCAATCACATGACTTCTAGTTGTTTATCCAATCACATGACTTCTAGTTGTTTATCCAATCACACGACTTCTAGTTGTTTATCCAATCACATGACTTCTAGTTGTTTATCCAATCACACGACTTATGTTGTACATGACCTAGTTACAAAACATGCAAGGCAATTTTCCTTTCAATAATCCATATGGTTCTATAATTCTTAAAATATTGAATATAATTTATTTTATTTTATTTTAATTTTATTTTGCGTCCCGAGGTATTTAGGATCCCTCAGGGACTTAAATATTAATTCAGAACAGAATAAAAACATATAATTAATTATTTAATTAACTAATTAATCAAAATAATGTGTTATTTAGGTTTGCTGGGACGGACGAAGTGTGAGCAATGGGCGCAGCTGAGGTCGAAGATTGAAACGGTGACGGACAACTGGCTGACGGTGGCTCAGAAATGTCTCGAGATAATCAACTCAAGGTGAGTTTGATGTATTTATGTTGATTGCGATTAACTTCGAATAACTCACTCACTCACTCACTCACTCACTCACTCACTCACTCACTCACTCACTCACTCACTCACTCACTCACTCACTCACTCACTCACTCACTCACTCACTCACTCACTCACTCACTCACTCACTCACTCACTCACTCACTCACTCACTCACTCACTCACTCACTCACTCACTCACTCACTCACTCACTCACTCACTCACTCACTCACTCACTCACTCACTCACTCACTCACTCACTCACTCACTCACTCACTCACTCACTCACTCACTCACTCACTCACTCACTCACTCACTCACTCACTCACTCACTCATGCAAGCAGAATATATATATATATATATATATGCATATGTATAATGTATATGTATATACATATTCGCATATAACATTGTACATGTATAGGCCTATGTGTGACATGTGTGTATCATGTATAGCCTACAGTTATAAACCTATATTATTTTTGGAACGCGTGTCATTGCAAATAATTGCTGCCATCCTTTTCCTGTCCTCCTCCTCCTTCTCCTCCCTCTTCGTTATTGTCAATGTCTAATGCTTTTCAAGTGCTTGCTTTCCAATTGACGGAAGGAGGAGGAGGAGGAAGAGGAGGAGGAGGAGCTGTACACTTCTCAGCCGCAACAAATCGTTTAAACCCTTGGGATATTTTTGTGAGGGGGGGGGGTTACGATGCGACAGAGGGAGGGGTATATATGCTGCACGTTCTTCCGTGAATCTTAGTAGGAGAAGATGGGAAGGAGGAGGAGGAGGAGGAGGAGGAGGAAGAGGAGGAGCAGGAGGAGGAGGAGGAGGAGGAGGAGGAGGATTTGACGAGGGCCCTTGACAAAAATTTGTTTGGCATATTACAGATGGGAAGAAATTTTTCTAATTCTAAATGCTTTATGTTGCTGTAAAGGAAGGGGTGTTTGGGGTAGCCTGCCCTTCTCGAGAGGGGCAACACGACTCTCCCTCCTTTCCCTACTATTTCCCCCTCTCTATGTCTCCTTGTCCTTCTCCCACCCTGTTCCAACTGCCTGTTCCTACTGGTCCAATTTCGGATACCCCATGGTTGCCTGTCTACTATCTACTGTCTAGTAAGAAATCGTTGTAAACGCTGTCTCTTAAATCTTGAAGCACTATAACTCAGCAGGGCGCTAGGCTGCATATGTAATAGGCCTACATAGTAGTATTATATAGGCCTCTTTGTGTATATGCACATTCATATAATATTTGCGCTAAGCAATATATTATTTGTTCACCAAAGACTAGATTCAAATGCATTATGCTTATTTATATTTATATTTATATATTTATATATTTATATATTTATATTTATGTTTGTATTTGTATTTTTATTTGCATTTGTATTCAGATTTTTATCTATGATTATATTTATGTTTACATTTTATTTATATTTGTATTTATATTTATATTTGTATTTATGATTATATTTATATTTTTTGTATTTGTATTTGTATCTGTATTTATATTTATATTCATATTTATATACATATTTATATTCATATTTATAGATTTATAATCTTTTTTATGTTTCATTTGCATTCACATTCATAGACTATTCATATGAATATTCATAATTATGAATATCAATTAAGCCTCTACTCTTACCAACATAGGTCGTCCAGCGTCAACGTATTAGTGACGTCTACACGTCTTGCTCCTGCGCTGGCGAAAGTTCTACTTTATGGAATCGGTTCAACGTTCAAGGTTGACAACATCTACAGCGCAGCCAAAGTCGGTCAGTGGATGCTTTTGCTCTAAGACTTCAAAGTTCTTTACATTCGCATTCATAGACTATTCATATTCATCAAGTTCTATGAAAAACTTATGTATAATCGACTCTATGGCTATGTTAAAAACTCTAACATCATTTATCCATCTCAGCATGGATTTCAACCTGGTCATTCCCCCTATATGGCCTTATTAAATATGCAGGACATGATTTCAAAGGCTATTGAAAATAATGAATACTCAGTGGGAATCTTCTTTGATCTAGCTAAAGCGTTTGATACGGTAGACCATAATATTTTGCTTAAAAAATTAGACAACTATGGAATTAGGGGGACTCAGCTCAGATGGTTTGCCAGCTATTTTGAGAGCCGTACACAAAGAGTTCTCTGTAATGGTGTCCTTTCTGAGCTAGGGTTGATCAAATATGGAGTTCCTCAAGGCTCCAACCTCGGACCACTCCTTTTTCTGCTTTATATTAATGACTTGGCCAATGTCTCTCCAACAATGTTTTTTATTCTATTTGCCGATGACACCAACGTTTTTTACTCCAATGGTTCATGGCAGACGTTGTTTCAAACTGTGAACGTTGAACTATCTAGCATAGCTGTTTGGTTCCATGCAAATAAACTCACCCTTAATTTAGATAAAACCAACTTTATTTTATTTAAATCCCACCGGAAAATAAAGCCAAATGACAATCTCTGTTTGCTTATTGATGATATTTCCATCAATCAAGTTGAATCTACAAAATTCTTAGGTGTGCATATAGATCAACATTTGACCTGGAAAGTTCATATTAATCAAATTGCAACTAAAATTGCTAAAAATATTGGTATTATTTCCCGCGTTGCTTATATCTTGCCAAAGACAATTAGAATGAATTTGTATTATACCCTTGTCTACCCCTACCTCACATATTGCAACCTTGTTTGGGCATCGACATACGAATCCAGGCTTCATAAACTTGTAATCTTACAGAAGAGGGCTGTTCGTATAATTGCGGGTATTCGTAAACGGGAACACACTGGCCCTTCCTTTAATGAACTTCATCTCCTGAAAATTGACCAGATAAAGGATCTCCAAATTAGCGAGTTCTTTTTTCGACTCGAACACGGTCTCCTTCCTTCGGTATTCCAAGGTTACCTCCCTCACGCCTCTGACATCCATTCGCATTTCACTAGGAATTCATCTGCTTTTCGCCCTGTCAAAGCTCAATCTAATACTAGGCGGTTTACTATTAAATCTTATGGCACTAAAGTATGGAACACAATACCAATTGACATTCGTCAATCGAGTAGTCTGCAGGTATTTAAAAAGAAACTTCGTGTTCTTCTACTCTCCTCCACTAATGCTACTTGAAGTGCACATGACCATGTGTAGTTAAGATTTTAGTTAAGTACTTAGTTAAGTTTGTTTCTCTATATGCTCTTGACAATATAAGCTTTTCTGCAATCTGTCATCACCTAATTTGTTTTAGTCTCTTTCTTTTAAGCTATCTTGATTAATTTTTCTTGGGACTTTTTTACTTGGGTGACCCTTCCCAGCGGGATGTCCATCCCTTTTGGGCCCCCCCTTTGTAGCCAATGCATGCATGTTTTGTACTTTTATTGTTTTCTTGTTTTCTGGTTGCAATAAAGTGAATTGTATTGTATTGTATTGTATTGTATATCCATTAAGCCTCTGCTCTTACCAATACATAGGTACCCTTAGACACCTTCAAAACGGTGTCAACCAATATTATATGTTTAGCATTTATTTATTAATTAATAAATAGATGCTCTTGCTAGAATGTTCCTTTGCTTCTTATAAGATAAGGATCCAAACGAATAGGCGGAAGCGATATGTCGTGTGCGCATGCGCAGTGGGTCGGGTCGCTAAAGGTCGATGCTACGAAAATTGCAAACAGGCGAATCTTTAATTTGCGTAGTTTTGAGTGTTACAATTAATCAATAAACTTTAATTTAAATAAATTTTAATTTCTCGGTAACATTAATTCTTCTCCATCTTTAATTAATGCTACATTAACTATACTTCCGGTAGTCGTTACCCATATACTATAATATAGGTCAAAAGGGTCATTTTGTATTGTATTGTATTTACGGAGACACAGACCTTATAAGAACCTCTTGAAGAGGCGCTATATAAATTCCATATATAGCTAGGAAGGTGAGAAGAATTTTAGCAAGGAGAGGGGAACGATTTTAGAAGAACGTAGCACTAATAAAACCCTGAGCAATGTTCATTAATTCATTTCGAGAATTTATATAGCGTCTCTTCAAGAAACCTACTCAGAGGCTCTCCCAGCCCAGCCACAGCTAAAAAAATAGGTTTTGATAGACTTATAAAACGCAGGTGAAGTTAATGTTGCGATGGCGCTACATAAATTCTATTGTTTCTCTCGACTTTCGTTTAGGCAAGGAAAGCTGCTTCGAGAGGATTCGGTCTCGGTTTGGACGGAAGTGTACGTACGTTGTCATTGGAGACGGAACGGAAGAGAACCAGGCCGCAAAACAGGTGATGAGGGGGGCAACCGCCGGCTTAATTGTAATATCAGACATAGATTTATATGGTGCTGCTTTAAGGCGAAGTGCAGTCGCATGGGCGCCCGCAGATATTTGCCGGAGGGGCAAAACCATGACGGGAATTGACACAGGGTTAGTGGTAGTGGTGGCGGTGGTGGTAGTGCTGGTGGTAGTGGCGGTTTTGGTGGTGGTGTTGGTGGCAGTGTTGGAGGTGGTATTGGTGGTGGTATTGGTGGTGTAATTGGTGACTGTGGTGGTGTCGTTGTTGTTGTTGGTGGTGGTGTTGGTGATGGTGGCGGTGGTGGTCGTGGGGTGGTGGGTGGCGGTAGGATATAGCGGTAGCAATCGCATAGCATTAGTAGTAGCGGCAGCAGTGTTTGAGCAAAAATTTGCAAAATGCAAGGCAGAATTTAATAACATGAATGTTTTTCCAAAGAGTTTTCTAAATGTAAACCTCACAGTCTCAATGCGTGTATCCTTGGCATTGCTAGTGCCTAGCGCGAATAGATTTTCTTATATATAAGCTTAAGAATTTTTTATGAATTACATGTAGGCCAAATAGCCATTTAAACTTGTGCTTACAAGGCTAGATCAACGAGAGACATTCATATTATACAAAGTGACAAGTATAAATATTAGATTGTTAGTTTTTAAAAAAGGTAGTTAAAAAGTGTCAATTTTTGCCGGTTTTTGCGAGCAAGAGTCTGTTGTTAAAGTGGTAGTTAAAATAAGCGAAATTTTTTGCAGAGTGGCAGGTACCCTCTTGTCCCTTTTTGTGGGCGAGAGTTATTACGAGTGTAGATAACTGCGTAATGTAACGTAATGTAATCTATCAATTATTCTTTCATCCATTCGTTTGTTCGTTCGTTCAGTGACTCATGTATAGATATAGTCGTATTTACTCATATACTCGCTAGAGGCGCTGCAGTTGCTGGTGTAATCTTCATTTCATTCGCTACGTGGCGCCACGATGCACCACGTAAGACTATCACAACAGTTATGCCAAAAATAAACCAAACCGTAGGCCTATTATTTTTCCTAATACTTTTGTAGCGTCGATTTTACAACGTACCAGTAACTGTATCAAGGAAAAGTTAAGCTGACCGCCAGTTATCACGTGTTAGAAGCTATTTTGTTGGAATTAACACTATTGCATTTGTTTTTACAATTATTTTTTATTATTTTTGGTGCTAGTTCTGTATGTCAATTTGTAAGTTTTTGGCTACTGAATTTTTATAATGCTCTTTTCGTCATTTAGGCCTAGCAACTTGTTTTAATGGTTAATATTTTTGGCAATTATTTTTTTATAATTAATTAGTTGTCTTAATAGTTGCTAATTAGTTATTTTAGCTAATTTGAGCGATTTAAAAATAAATATCTTAATTTTTTGTTCTGTGAACAGATGTCATGGCCATTCTGGCAAATATCAAAGCATTCCGATCTGCGAGCTCTTCACCACGCGCTCAGTCTCAGCTATCTCTGATCAGCTGCATTGGACTACAGTAGTCATCTCTAGATAATTCTCCAATGAACAGCCATCTCTAAACAGCCATTCTTGAACAGACTTTGTTGAACAGTCATCCCTGCCATCTGTGAACAGCCATCTCTAGAAAGCAATCTTGAACAGCCATCTCTAGACAGCCATCTCTGAACAGCCACCTCTGAACAGCAATCTTGAACAGCCATCTTGAACAGCCACCTCTGAACAGCCATCTCTAGATAGCAATCTTGAACAGCCATCTCTATGTAGCAATCTTGAACAGCCATCTCTAGATAGTGATCTTGAACAGCCATCTCTAGATAGCAATCTTGAACAGCCATCTCTAGATAGCAATCTTGAACAGCCATCTCTAAATAGCAGCCTTGAACAGCCATCTCTGAACAGCCACCTATGAACAGCTATCTTCAGAAAGATTACTTGAACAGCCATTTTTGAACAGTCATCTGCGGTCGGCCAGCTCGGATTAGCCACCTGTGAACAGCCGTCTTTGGACAGCTATAGTGAAATGCCATTCTTGAACACGCCATCAATGAGCAGACATTTCTGAGGAGCTATCCTTGAACAGCTTACCACGAGCATCTATCTTTGAACAGTGATCTATGAACAGCAATGTTACTGAACAGCCATCCCTGAACTGTCAAGAGACTTCACGAGATTGCTGAAGATACACAAAGAAGCTGACGAGTGTGGTGTGTGCAAAGACTGCAACTCAGGAACGGTGATGATTTGATAGTGTTGTTATTATTACAGAATCATTACAGAAATCCATTGTAAATGCCCTCATATCGAACAATCTTCTGAGGAGTTTTAGTTGAGAAAGATAGCAAATTTATCACCGTGACCATTTTTACCCTTGCTGACATTATATAATTATACATTATATTATTGTGGGGCGCGGTGGTCTAGTGGTGGCGTCGTTGCCTTGGAGCCGGAAGGTCCGAGGTTCGAATCCACCTGGCCGCGTAAGGACCTTGGGCAAGTCCTTCACTCACAATTGCTCAGCGCTTCGGCGTGAAACTCCGATGCAGTGTCCGCTCTGCATCGGGAGCGCCTCTGAGTAGAGAGAGCTTGAAGAGGCGCTATAACAAGTGCACATACATACATACGCAGGGGCGCCGTTAGGCGTACGCACTTACGCAAGTGCGTACAGCGGGGAAAGGCAATTTTTTTTTAAAAATTGTAAATTAAATGAATTAAAGCGTGAAATATTATAAGCGATGAAATTCTATTTAATCTATTGTCTGGTGATACCTCATAATCGCCAGTAGGCATATACGGCAGGGCTTAAAGTGTGCCAGGACGGTCATTGACGGCGTCCAGGCACTTATTTTCGAGGCTGGACGCCGTCCTGCCACTTATTTGGCCAGCACTGCCTGGACGGTCGTCCGGCCATGACTGCCTAAAAATTGCTCCATTTGAGGTCGACACAGCCAAAAATGCGCTGGTCACTGGGGCTCCGCCCCAGACCCCGCTGAGGGAGCCTTCGATCAAGACAAAAACCTTTCTATTTTACACTAACATTTTGATTTCTATTGTTTCTAATCTCCCCTCAAAATTCAACCTCTCCTCCGCTTGCACTCACCTCTGCTGCTTTCCATTCACAACTGAAAACCGAACTCTTCAAGCTATCCTATCCAGATTCCAATCAGTTTCTATCACCCAACTATACCACCATCACCGACAACCACCGTAGCACCATGCTGTCTCCTCGGCTTGACCTCCCCGGATTTTGACCTGGCACCGGACTTGATTTGATATAGCGCCGGTGAATAAGCTGATCTCCCTGACGTGGCTTATTTTGTGGGCGCTGAGAAATTTTCGAAGATTTGCATTACATTACATTATCCTGGTAGTATAGCTTGCGACACTAAAAAACCACTTATTTTTGAAGTTTTTGCGACTTTGTCGTTCACAAATAGCTGGCAAAAAACCTTAAAATGGCTCAATTTGAGGTCGACACAGCCAAAAATGCGCTGGTCGCTGGGGCTCCGCCCCAGACCCCGCTGGGGGAGCATACGACGCTCCCCCAGACCCCCTAGTCGGGACGGGCTTCGTGCCTTCGGCACTAGCGACTTCGCGCCTTCGGCGCCGCCACTGACGACCAATTACAATACAGCGTCCTGGCACTTCTTTTTTATAGTTTAAGCACTGATATACGGTATATACATATATATAATATATATAAACTCGTATCGACCGCTGTTCGCTTCATATTATTTTGTGCAAGTTGTGCGTACAGAAAAAAAATCCTGGCGGCGCCGCTGTACATACGAGCCTTGGTAAAAGAGATATTGTGATGGTTCTGAGTATTACGTTGCGCATTGTGGCGCCACCGAACGAATGAAATGACAATCACTCCAGCATTTGCAGTCCCTCTAGCGAGTATTTGAGCAACGATTACAAATCAATTGAATTTGACCACAATAAAGCTAATTATATAATACTGCAGCGTAACATAAAAGCGGTGTGCTGTGTTGATATTAAAAAATCAATGACATTCGTACGATATCGTCACATCCACCACCGTAGCGGTTACAGGAGTTGTTAAATTATATCAATAAGGCTATTTATATAGTACTGTAGCATAACAGAAAGCGGTGTTATGTACTGGTATTAAAAATCAATGACATTCGTACGATATTGTTAGATTTAGAAGATGGGTCCTGAGGTTTTAGCTTTACTGTTTAATTCTTAGACAATCGACCAAGTCATTTTTTGATTGGTTTCAATGATTTTTATGCATATTATTTATGATGAAATACCCGATTACTTTGCTTATACTTATTTTTGTATTTATAGACCCATTTCTATGCGTTAAGCAGGCCAATTAATTGCATATAGACAGGTTGAAAAGTCCAATCACTGTACCTTGTGGATAGGTTGTAAAAGTTCAGCTACTGTTTTATGAATTGGTACTTTTAAAGAGCCAAGCTAATTTAATCATTGCTTAAAGTTTAAAAACTTGCATTTGAGCTGGTTAGCAACAACTTAGGTAGTAAGTACACAAAGTGGTCTTTACATTGGACTTCTCTTAGAATCACAGCCTAAGTAACCAAAACAAATTCACAGGGTTCTGTTTTTAGCGCTCAGTAGACCTATAGGCCTACCGCCGGTGTCACGGGATATTCTATCCCCCATTAAGGCTATCCGGGGGGATGAGATGAATAAATGATTAATCTATTCGGGATGGAATATATCGGTTATAGGCTATCTGTGGGGGTCCATTTTATCCCTATTTTTTAAATGTGTACAATTTAAAAAATTATGCTGTAAACAAAATTTAAAGTGACTCTAATTGTTTTAAATGTCATAAACAATGTTCATAAACAATGTATGGAAATAAGGAGGAGGGTAATGAACGGTCTGGAAAAGATTTGGAAGGACAAATACGTGAGCAGGGAAACAAAGAAAATACTGGTAAGAGCACTGATCTTCCCAGTCGTCCTATATGGATGCGAGACATGGACAAAGACACGGGATATGGAAAAGAAAATCAACGCGTGTGAGATGTGGATTTGGAGAAAGATGCTAAGGATTTCATGGACGGAGAAGAGAACTAACGAATCGGTGCGCGAGGAGCTCGGAATAGAGAGGGAGGAGACACTGCAGCAAACAGCAACTTGGAGGAAATTGAGCTACTTCGGCCATGTGATGAGATCTAACGGTTTGGAAAAGGAGCTGATGACGGCATGCGGTGAGGGACGGAGAAGATGCGGAAGACCAAGGAAGAAATGGTTGGATGAAGTACAGGAAAAGTCTGGCATGAGACTGGAGGAACTAAGAGAGGCGACTAGGGAGAGGATCAACTGGAGAAGATGCACCAGGGCTTTCGCCAGAGCTCCAGTAGCTGACGGCACCAGGTGACCAGGTGAAACAATGTTCAGAGCAAGGCAACTCGAATTTATTTAGTGATTGTGAGTGTTCTTTAGTGTTCTAAATAAATGTTCTAAGTGCTCTAAAACCCCCCAAAAATTATCTATTGGGAAGAAACATACCTGTTAGTGTCAATGTTCAAAACAAAGCAGATGGAAGTTAATTTGCAAAAATAAATACAGGCGGAAATGGTTTTTCAACTTCTCTTCACCTGAGGAGATACGATTAATACGGGAATACTCTTATTTTTTTCGTGACACCGGTTTTATTTGCCGGTACGTCCATACATATAACGCGTTAGAACCGATCCATGTACTCTGCTTTGCTCTTCATCAAAATTAGAAGTTGAGAGGTTTTGCTCGTGTGAGATGTACATTGTACAGGACTTTTCTTGCTTTGGCAAATCGGACGTCTTAGAAAATTGCAAGTTAAGTAAATAATATAAATTATTTTGATATGATTTCGAAAGTGACTCTTTTACGATGGAATGTAAATGCGAATCGACGAAAACTCGTACGCTGTATAATATTGTTGTAGATAATAACTTTTGCGTTTTAGACTGCGTAGTTTGTTTCTTTCTTGGTGTTTTTCTCGAGTTGGTATAAGCTTACAATTGACCAATGTGGACCTAGTCGTTATCGCCGAATACAATCTTATCACTCAAGTCGTCAACATTCATTCGTTCATTTCGAGAATTTATATAGCGCCTCTTAAATCAAGAGACCCGCAGGTTGTGGGTTTGAGACTGTTAGTGACCTAGTTGCAGTTTAACGTCACTGTGTGGTAACAAAGACCATTAGCGACGCTCTCCTTTATTCAGAGTTGGGACTAGCACTGGCAGAGTGCAACTAGTGGCGGAGTTTTTTAAAATTGTATTTATTAATATTTATATTTATTTTTATTTATTATTTTTTCGGAGTGGCTTATTAGCGACGTTATATTTGACCTGAATATATTTATCGGTTATTCCGAATGCCGTGTTTTGGTGAGCTCAAAATCTGATCTAAAACCCATCATCGTTTTAGATGACATGCATGACTTCCTTGACTATGCGACACCTCTCAAGCTGTTCTCAATTTCACAAACTGTTGAAGACTGTTTTTTCGCCTGATCTCGGCCGGGAGCGCCTCTGAGTAGGTACATTGAAGGGGCGCTATATCAATTTTGATTGATTGATTGACATTGGAAGGTAGGCCTAAGTCTTAAATCGCGGCTGTATGTGACCTTGAAATCTGGGTTTGACCTAAAATACGGACTGTGAGTTTAATGAAAATGCAGCTGCCTAAAACACCCGAATTTTGCTAGAGACTCTAGATTGAAGTTCTCGTCGAAATCCTCATAATTATTTTACGTTAAAATCCAGATCCTGGATCGTGTGTGACTTCAAAGTCCAGGTGGCAAGTGGCATTAAAATCCATATCTTATGTGACGTCGAAATCTGGATCGTATGTGACATGAAAATCAAAATGAAGCGTAACCTCGAAATTCAGATTGACCATAATAATTATAACAACCAGAGGTTGAAAATGGTTTAATTAACAGCAGAAATAGCCAAACGGTCTCTCATTCTTTCCGGAAAAGACGACTTAATTCGCTCTGGTCGGTCCATCTTTCTGGAATAGCTTTTACCTTGCGGTCTCCGTAATGAACTTTCGGATCTTTCTTTGCCCACTTTCTGGAAGCGTTAATTTGAAAACCGTTCTCTTTTATTATGGTTTGGTGCTGTCAGGTCGGGGCGCCTCTGAGGAGTCTTCAGTGATATGGCGCTACATAAATTCGACCGTGGGACGTAGTGGTGGCGTCGTTGCCTTGGAGCCGGAAGGTTCGAGGTTCGAATCCACTCGCCGCGTAAGGACCTTGGGCAAGTCCTTCTCTCACAATTGCTCAGCGCTTCGGTGTGAAACTCCGATGCAGTATCCACTCTGCATTCGGGAGCGTCTCTGAGTAGAGAGAGCTTGAAGGGGCGCTATAACAAGTGCACATACAAACAAACAAACAAACAAACAAGAAAACAAACAAACAAACACACAAACAAACACACAAACAAACAAACAAACAGGCAAACAAACAAACAAACAAAAGACTGCGGCTTCTGCGACACTGAATAATCAGAAACAGGTTTCAAGTGATCGGATTTTATTTTTTAATTACAATCAGGAATCTATAAATATTCAATAAAACTATTAATAATCTCAGAATCACAGCTTTTGTCGTTTTGGATCAGCTCCACACTCTAAAAAAAACGTTTCTAACATAAAAAATGCAATCATAACAATCACGAATACGCTAATACGAGTCTCTCCTGTAGCTATTTACATGCTATCGGTACTTTGATATAGTAGCAGAGAGTAAGAGCTTTAATTTCTTCAAATTATTTTCAGTCTCAGATTAAGTTTAATGCGTGATTCGCAGTGCTAGGATTGCATTGATTGTAGTAGGAATAGTAGTATAGTAGCAGTAGTAGTAGTTGCGGTTGTAATTAGTGTATAGTAGTAGTAGTAGTAGCAGTAGTAGTAGTAGTAGTAGCATCAGTAGCAGTAGCATCCGTAGCAGTAGCATTAGCAGCAGTAGCATAAGCAGTAGCATCAGCAGCAGTAGTAACAGTAGTGGTAGTTGTAGTGGCAGTAGCATTAGCAGCAGTAGCAGCAGTATTAGCAGCAGCAGCAGTAGTAGAAGCAGCAGCAGCTGGTGCAGCTGCAGTAGTAACAGTAGTGGTAGTTGTAGTGGCATTGGTAATGACTGGAGACGTAACAGTAGAAGTAGCGATCATAAAAAAACTTTGAACTTCCACAAAAGTGGAGTCGCGGGAACCGGCTTATTCACAGGCGTATTCACATAGCAGTATAGTAGCAGTACAAGTTACATCATCAACAATAATTAATTGAAATTAACAAAGACCTCATTCAATATATTATATACAACTTTTGAAAATTACAAACAAAATATGTTGGTTATCAAACTTCAAGTGGAAACTAACAACACAGAGTCCATGCATATGCTGTACACGCGTGGGTTAACTTCTTTGACCAAGAAACAGAGAGCGCTGTGCAAAATATCACCGTCAACAAACAATCTTTATCGACAGTTCAACTCTAATGTCCCAGTGGGCCTACCATACAATGTTTAACAATATTTCTGTATTTCAGGCCGTTCTGTTTGGTTACTTAATCGTCGTTTAGCGACACCGTGTTGTAGGCTATCGAAGATGATGGCGTAGCCTTCCTCCATTTAGACTGGCACTGTGGCAGAGTTACGTCCTCTGGTGTCAACCTTAGATTTCTCTCACAATTAAACGTTGTACAATTATTATCAGTTTAAATATCAGACAAGCTACATTTAGAATTTGTTTGAAAATCATAGTACATAGCAGCCGTTTTACGAGTACACATACCATCGTTTGAAAGCGTTTTTGCGGTGTTTAAGAAAATCATTTATTTTGTGGTGTCTAAGGACACTTATGACTGTCAAGCTCGTTCAAATTGATCATAGCATATCTCATGATTGTTGAATCAAATAAATTATATGAATGGATGGATCCATATTTTAACGATGGCTTATGATAAAAGTACGTTTCCGTCGTCAGAAATTCTTTGGCATAATAATTTATTCACCTCAAGTTCAAATGTAGTGCAACAGTACCCTCACCAGGGTCGCCACTCTGAGTTTTGAAAAGGTTAGATCCGGTGAAAAAAGACGCTAGAAAAGATAATTAGCGCCGTCCGTTTAGTTTATTTTAGCTATTAGACTAATATCTTTTTAAGGTGTTTAAGAAATTCATCTTTTTCGAGTCTTAAGGTTATTATTATTCTTATTTTTGACATTTGATATAGCGCACCTTCCATGTAAGCTACTAAGGAGCGCTCCCATTTTAACAGCCGCAAAAATTAACAAGGCAGTTTTGAAGGGACAAAGGAACATAGTGATGTGACTACTCTAATGTTTTTAAGATAATATAACATTTACGAGTCTTAGCTTACTTGAGCTATTAGACTAATCTATTTTTAAGGTGTTTAAGAAATGCATTTTTTACGAGTTTTAGCGACAACTGTGGACGATAAGTTCGTTTCACATCTTGCTAATTACATTCAAGAGAACAATGTACTGCATTATCCATTTGGTAGTGCCAGTGCTGAGACTGGAAAAAGGAGGAGGGCGACGCCATTGAGCCCAGTATATCACATTGCTGATACAATTTGTAAAACAATAAATTCATCCTATTCCCATAGTTCGGGCTTAATAAATAGCGCACGAGTTAGCTATGTACATGTACATGTACATGTACGTGCATTCGCATAAATAATGTTACACAATGTCATGTTAAATTAATTATGTACAAATAATTATGTGGTGCAACGATGATGGAAATTAGTGACGTGAGAATGGATGACTATGACTAGATGGATGGATGGATGGATAGATAACTAGATGGACGGATGGATGAATAGATAACTAGATGAACGGATGGATATATGGATGGATGGATGAATGGATGGATGAATGGATGGATGAATCGATGGATGGATGGATGGGTAAGATGGATGAATGGATGGATGACTATGAATGGATGACTAGATGGACGGATGGATGGATGGGTAAGATGGTGGATCTATATTTACATAATTACATTCGAATGTATGCATACATTCATTCAAGGATTCATCAGTAAACGATACAAATGCAGTTACATGCACGCACAAATATGAAATGTGCATGCATATCTAAATGCCCACGCGTACATACAGGTAGGCATTCATACCAACACATACGTACATGTACATACATACATTCATGCACGCATACATACATACATACATACATACATACATACATACATACATACATACATACATACATATATACATACATACATACATACATACATACACGCACGCACGCACGCACGCACGCAAACACACACATACATACATACATGCATACATACATACACACACACATACACACACACACACATACACACATACATAGATACACAGATCAGTCAATTTTAGTATTGTGGGCTACATAATAGTATGTCTACTTTGACACCAGGCCACACTCTACCGTTCTCTAAATACTAGACATTTTCTTGCTACGGACTCATTAATGTCTGCTGCCTTCGGAGCCGCTGAGGAGTGGCTCGAGGTAGATCAGTTCCGATCTACTAGGCTGGACCACATCATCCGAGATGGAACTGCTTCGGCGAGAGTCGTCGTAGTTGAAGTCATCAGAAGCGGAGTTGGTGACGTCAAGAACGACGGAGTTTGGAGATGGTAAAGGACGAGGTGTAGAGGATGGGATGGTGGAGTTCTCCGATGGATGATGAGGGTCCAGAGTCTGGAGGCTGGTGTCATCGTCGATGATCGGTAGGTAGGGTACAAGAACCCCCGCGTCTTCGTTGTTCAAGGACAGACTGGTCTGATCTTGGTCGCTCACCTGAGGCCCCTGTAGGAGGCACTGGCCCTGCAAGACCAATGACAATTTAACACCATCAGAATCAAAGGTGCTCCCGATCTAAGTTAGTTTCCTTGTTGAAGACTCGGGCAGTCCTCGGGCGCCTCCGATACCTCAGGATCATTTAAGAAAGTATGGGAGAAGGATTTCAGTGAAATGCGACAGTACTTAATTTAACATATCTTCGAAAGTTCAAAATGGCATTCACACGAGTGAAGGACTTGCTCAAGGTCCCTACACAGCAATCGTAGCAGTGGAATAGGACCTAGCCCGTATGCTGCGTGTTATAAGGCGACGGGTAATAATCTCCTACGTATATTTGTGGTACAGCGTTACCGAACTTTAACATCGTAAGTTTCGTGACATAAGTTTTTATCAGCATCATACAACTACAACGACTTGTGTCGTGTGAAAAGATCCAATCGAGAAATTATGCAAAATATATGGAATTTATAATGACAGAAAGACACAATATAAAGGTGTCCAAGCGGCGCGTCGTATATCCATAAATATTTACTAATGCAAACTTCATCAATTGATATAGAAGATTTAAAGGGGCACAAACTGAGAATCATACAGTTATCATTATTATACATTTATTAGGCGCCAACATCAAATGGCCAAGCATCAATCGATGGCGCTGAGCAAACTTGAGTGAAGAAGCAGAGTCTCATGGTTCCTTTACACAGTAACCGTCTTAGAAGAGGAGAGTATCGAACACGTACACTGCGTCCTATAAAGCGAGTGGTCTAACCGATAGGTATTCAACCCTTTTTCGACGTATCGCGATACAACGTTACCGATAATTAACATCCTTGCATACCATCGTAACATAAGTTTGTTTAAAATAGCATCATAACACCGCGATGAAGTCAATACTATGTTATCTATGTTATCTAAAGTATGCAATAGAACGAAAATAATTAATAGATATCATCAGTATAATACTATTTGAAGGTGTCCAAATATAGCCTCATGGTACCAGTACTGTTATACTCTTGCTAACTGTATCCATTGTAAAAAGATTTAAAGGCGCATAAATAGGGCATGTCGCAATTTATCGGTAATCCGGTATTTTAGCGTCCCAAATTATTTTGACCATTTCTTTGCAATAATAACTGAAAGACATATACAATAGCACATATATAATTGAGGGAATCATAAAATGTGTGCATGAAAACCTCAAGGAAGTCCTAAACGGGGTATTTCATCAATACTGGAACTTTCATGGATCTTCCACTTCTTAAGCGTTTTTCGTCAATCCAGCTTCTATCAGAGATCTAAAAGACCTTCATCCAGCTTCTGCTTCAGATGTAAAAATATCTTCATCCAGCTTCATTTTTAAGCGTTTCTTTTCGTCAATCCAGCTTCTATTTCAGATCTACAAGAATGCTCATCCAGCTTCCATTTCGTAAGCTTTTTTATCATTATACCAGCTTCTATTTGTTCCGCATTCATTTTTGTACACCTGACACAACTTTTTTCCTTGTGCGTGGTCTTCAGGCCATGACTGTTATGGCTATTATTCCATGTACTTAAATATAATATTATTTACATTAAACGGATGTTAAATGACGCAATAAAGCTCGTCATACCTACTATAAGTAAGTAAGTAATGGAAAGAAATAATTAAACTAATTTGGGATGGTCAAAATACCGGATTACCAATTTATCATTATTCTGCATTTATTAAGCGCCAATATTTACTGACGAAGCATCAATCGATGGCGCTGAGGAACTGTGAGCGAAGAACTTGCTCAAGGTTCGTATTCTGCTTTGAAAGGCGAGAAGTTTAACCTATTCGGCGCTGCTTTGAGGGTTTGGCTCCTTTATACTTGCAGGAGCTCTGTTGCTCGACCACGCATGTTCAACGCCACTGCTCTCTCCGCTCAGCTGCACAAGCGGAACTTATTGTTCCACGCTCACGGACTGCAATCAGGCAGCGCCGTGCTTTCTCCGTGGCTGGTCCTGCGACTTGGAATGAGCTCCCTGTTATCCTTCGTCAAATACCTATTGGCATTTCTACTTCATTTCTTTCTCTCCTCAAGACTGTCTTATTCGACCGGGGTTGAACTGGGAGCGCTCCTGAGTAGTAACCTTGAAGGAGCGATATATCAAATTCTCAGTAAATAAAATAAATATATTTCCCCACGTATAATTGTAGGTCAACGTTGCCAATCCTTAAAATCGTTGCCACCGTAGTGCTTCGGCGTGAAATTCCCATGCAGTGTCCGCGGTGTCGTCGGGGGCACCTCTGAGTGGAAACTTGAAAGAGCGCTTTAGAAATGCAAAAATAATTAATTAAATAAATGAAATCGTGACATAAGTTTCTAATAATAGTTATCAACGTCATCCAGTCGCGATGAAGTCATTTTGATAGCGGCCAAAGATATGCACAATGCAATTGAAAAGAATCATCAAATTTATTATAACATCAGAATCGCTCAATTAAAAGGTGTTCAAGTGGAGCGCACATAATATTATGACAACTTCACTATCGTAAACTCAATCCGTTGAGAGAAAATCTAAGGCGCATAAACTGAGCATAACGTAGTTCGGCATCATTTTGCATTTATTAAGCGCCAATATATTTGATGACTGATAATGCTGCGTAGAGCAATTGCGAGCGAAGACTTACTAAAGGACAATAAAAAGGAATATCAAAACTCTGCTCTCTGTGCTGCAAGGCGCAAAGTTATGACCCAAATATATATTATTTTAGCTGTGGCTGGACTGGGAGCGCCTCTGAGTAGGTTTCTTGAAGAAGCGCTATATAAATTTACGAAATGAAAGAATGAATGAAATAAACAACGATCATGCTCACAGTTCATTTGACCGATCCATACACCCAACCATTCACCTCCCCGGGGGTGGGGCAAAAGTATTATATTGACATTAACAGAGGGCGCTCAGGCACTTATTTCAGATCTGAGCGCCATCCTCCCACATATTAACCCTTTGAACTCGGGGTCTCCGTAACGCTATGTATAAAGGCCTCGAAACCGGCCCGTCGGGTTTAAAGGGTTAAGGCTGCACATCCTGGAAAGATAAGGAGTGCTCTTGTATTTCTTTTTCTACACTGTAAGCAGAATAGATGTAAAAGCGATGAAAATAAAATAAAAAAACCGACTTTTTTACAACTATGGTAAGCACTGATTCAGTCTTTCTTCCGCAATGTCAAAACTAGTAACCCACGTAAACCATCCAACCATCCAACTATCCAACCATCCGTCCATCCGTCCATCCGTCCGTCCGCCCGCCCGCCCACCCGCCCGCCCGCCCGCCCGCCCGCCCGCCCGCCCGCCCGTCCGTCCGTCCGTCCGTCCACCCACCCACCCACCCACCCACCCATCTATCCATCCATCCATCCGTCCATCCATCCATCCATCTAACCTTGAGACAGTCCTGTATGCGATTCAGGATGACATCGAAGTGAGGTCTTTCATTGACTGGACCTGTCCAGCAGACGTTCATTATGGCGCTGACCGGTGCTGGACAGTTCTCCGGGGACTGGAGCCGGCCCCCGGAGGTGACCAGCTGGATCACATCCTGGTTGGAAAGACCCGGATATGGTCGATAACCGAGGGAGAAGATCTCCCAAAGCAGAACACCAAAGGACCTGACAGAAAATAAATATTTATAAAGTAAAAACCACACTATTGAAAGGTGTCCAAGGGCAGACACCAAAAGGACCTGACAGATATGAATGATTGACTGATTCTTTGACTGACTGATCGACTGGCTGGTAGATTGACTGACTTAATTTGTTTAGCTGACCTATTGACTGATTGAGTGAATAACTGATTGACTCGCTCATAGACTGACTGGCAAATTAACTGACTGGTTCACCGACTAGTTGACTGAGTGCTTGCTTGCTGGATTGATTCAATGACTTTTTGATTGGCTGACTGACTGACTGATTGACTAATTGATTGACTGATTAATCAATCAGTAAGTAAAATCAATAAATAAAATCCTAACATAAGTTTCTAATAATAAGAATTATCATCATGCAGTTGCCATCAAGTTAGAATCAAATCATTCAATCGGACGAAAAAAAGGCATTTATAGCATTTAAATTATACAACTGAAAGGTGTCCAAAAGGAGCGCACATAATATTATTGTGCCAATAATATCACTATAATTATTGTATCCGTTGAAAGAAAATCCAAGACGCATAAACCGAGCATAACGCAGTCTAGCATCATTGTGCATTTATTAAGCGCCAATATGCTCGGAAACGTAACTGACTGAGCGCTTGCTTGATTGTTTAACTGACTCCTTGCCTGATTGATTGGCGAACCAATTGATTGACTGCTTGATTGATTGACTGACTGGTTGATTGATTGATGATTTGAATGACAAATTGATTGATTTGCTGACTTGTTGAGTGACGGATTTTTTTGCGTGCAGTTTAATGCTGGCAGGCTGTCACTCACATGAGCAATTGCGTCAGTGACCAGACAAAAGAATGAGCAAGTAAACAATAGTGATAAATATGTGAGCAATCGAATGAGCAAATGAGCTAGGGAGCCGTTAACTATTGAGTAAGAGCAAATAAATAAAGAAGCAAATGAGAAAATGAGCATATGCACGACAAGAAAAGAGTGAACGATGATGAGCAAATCAGTGAATAAGTGAGTGAACAAGTGAGTGAGCAAGTCAGTGAGTAAGTGAGTGAACAAGTGAGTGAGCAAATCAGTGAATAAGTGAGTGAGCAAATGAGTGATCAAATGAATGAGCAAATCACAACTAGTGATCAAAGTAAGCAATTGAGCAAATGTTAAATTGGCCAACAAGTGAGTGAGCAAATATGGGAAAGAGAGCAAGTGATACTAGTGAGCACAGAAGTGAGCAGTGTACCAGACATATGTGAGCGATGACGAGAAAGCCAAGATCATAGCGAGCAAAGGGACTAGCAAGTCAGCCAACGTGGAAGGCAAAATTAGTGAGCAAGTGAGTGAGCAAATGAGCGAGCAAGTGAGTGAGCAAGTCAGTGAGTAAATGAATGAGCAAATGAATGAGTAAATGAATAAGTGAGTAAGCAAATGAGTGAGCAAATGACTGAACAAAGGAATGAGCAAATGAATGAGCAAATGAGTGAGTCAGTGAGCACTTGAGTGAGCAAATGAGTGAGTGAGCAAATGAATGAGCAAATGAGTGAGTAAACGAGTGAGCAAATGAATGAGTAAGTGAGTAAGCACGTTAGTGAGCAAACGAGTGAGCAAATGAATGAGTAAGTTAGTGGCCAAGTGAGTGAGTCAGTAAGTGAGCAAGTGAGCAAACCTACCAGACATCTGTCTTTGTGGTAAAGACACCGTTGAGCAGTGCCTCTGGTGGCATCCACCGAACTGGTAGCATCGCCTTACCAGATTTCTTGTAATAGTCGGACCTAGTAATGTAATGTAATGTAATGTAATGTGATGTGGTGTAATGTAATGTGATGTGATGTGATGTAATGTAATGCAATACAATGTAATGTAATGTGATGTGATGTAATGTAATGTGATGTGATGTGATGCAATGCAATGTAATGTAAGTAATGTAATGTAATGTAATGTAATGACGACAATTTCTATGGAGCATAACGCAGCCATACTGCTACAAGGGCGCTAGAGTCATCGAAAATCACTGTAAGGTCTTGAAAGATACACAGATAGCGGACAGACATACAAAACAATAGAAATTATCTCAACGACGAATGGGTGCTGCTCCAGGCATGGGCGGAAACTTATGGGGGGAGAGGGGGACGGTCCCCTCAATGAATGTGTTGGGGGAGGACGGCCTATGTAATTGTCCTTCCCCCCCCCAATCGTTGAGTGTTACGAATAAAAATAGAAAAAGGTTTGTGGAGATTTTAGCCCAAAATCTCGCGTCCTTTCTTCGGCGCCACTCGTTCGCCCCCCCCCCACACACCCCAAGCCTCCGTCCATGGCTCCAGGCGCTTGTGTTCTTTTAGTAACCCTTATCTACCTATAATATGGTATAAGATAAACGTTGAAGGCATGAGAGACAAATTACAGAACCAAAAATAGGTGAAGAGTAACAGAAAAGAGACACACACAAAAATAATCAGAAACAAAAGCTAAAGAGAGCAAAAAAAGCGCGTGTCCGTTAAAAGGAATTAATTCGAGACGTTGATGAAGGAGTCAGAAAGACACCACATGGCAAGATTCGTTTCAGCGCAGAAACTTATAATCGCAACAAAACACAAAGTCACCATAAACCTCCACATTGGGATTGCCATGGTATTATATTCTTTTCAAGAGACGATAATAGATCTTTCTGTAGTCTGAGACTATCATTATGGCGAACGCTGCTTTGGGATCGTGTATCTCAAACAATCATCTAGGTGCGACTATCCTATCATCACAGAGAAGATGATTCTCTGTCAACCCGATAACATCAGTTTTGACGTGGGTGGACAGACAGGTCGCTGGTGATTCTCTTTAGCTCGACTATTAAATTGCTCAGAGCACAAGCCAACACCAGAAATAACTCCGCCACTGGTTGATCTCTGCCGGTGCCAGTCCCAAGCCTGGATAAAGGAGGAGGGCGTCGCTAATGGTCTTTGTTACCACACAGTGACGTTACAGCAAATACACACAACACCAGTAAGAACGCCGCCACTGATTGATTTCTGCCAGTGCCAGTCCCAAGCCTAGATAAAGGAGGAGGGCGACATTAATCATCTTTGATATGGCAGTGTCGTTAAACATGTAACAACACAAGTATACATGGAATGGACTTCCCTCAATGCAGTTAATTTCGCCTTAGGTCAACTCCTCTCTTGTATAGGCCTAATTATAGTCTTTGCTAAGTTTTCTTTCACCTCGAATCACATGGTCCGATTGACGACATTTACACGACGAAATATGGGCGCTATAGAAGTCATGAGATCAGATTTGATTAGCGTAGATCTGATTAGCGTACATTTGATTAGCGTAGATTTGATTAGCGTAGATTTGATTTGCGTAGATTTGATTAGCGTAGATTTGATTAGCGTAGATTAGATTAGCGTAGATTTGATTTGCGTAGATTTGATTAGCGCAGATTTAAGTAGCGTTGATTTGATTAGCGTAGATTATATTAGTGTAGATTTGATTAGCGTAGATTAGATTAGCGTAGATTAGATTAGCGTAGATTTGATTAGCGTAGATTTGATTAGTGCAGATTAGATTAGTGCAGATTAGATTAGTGTAGATTAGATTAGTGTAGATTTGATTAGAGTAGATTTGATTAGTGTAGGCCTATACATTAGATTAGAGTAGATTTGATTAGAGTAGATTAGATAAGTCATTACTGTAGAACTTTGATTAGCATAGATTTGATTCAATAGCGTAGATTTGATTAACGTAGATTAGATTAGTGTAGAATTGATTAGCGTAGATTTGATTGGCGTAGATTAGATTAGTGTAGATTAGATTAGATTAATACGTTGATTAAGAAACGCACTTGTAGACATCCCTCGCCATTCCGAAGTCGGCGATTTTGGCGACGCGGCCCCAGGACGTCGTCGTAATAAGGCAATTACGTGCGGCAATGTCTCTGAAATAATAGAAGACAAAGGGCTTTGTCTACATACAGACAATAACACACGCGCACATGCACAATCGTCGCACATACTGTAAAAAATTAATGAAAAAACGAAGAATTTTTTGTTGGAGTGTTATTTTCGTTTACAATGTATATCATCGTCAGAGAACTTTCTCCTTCAGGACCTCCTACACTTGTGTCTGGTATTCTGCATTCTTCCTTTTCAAAAGCTGCTCCAATAGACACTTATGTCTGGTATTCTGCATTCTTCCTTTTCAAAAGCTGCTTCAATAGACACTTATGTCTGGTATTCTGCATTCTCCCTTCTCAAAACCTGCTTCTCCTCGCGGGGCTTTGCGCATTAGGAGAATTTAAATGTTTAAATAGAACACAATACAAATACAATATAGTTAAAATTACGTTTCAGTTTCAGTTATAGTTATCGTTAACGAGAATCACATTGGTTCCAGGGCAGTAGTTGCTATTTAACGTCTCTCTGTGGTAACAAGGACCATTAGCGACGCCTTCCTCATGTTGCCATGCCTGGGACTGGCACTGGCACTGGCACTGGCACTGGGACTGGGACTGGCACTTTCAGAGTGCAACGAGCTGTGGCCATTAAAAACCCTAGACTACATTTTAATCATACTGGTGGATTGACTATAAA
Organism: Lumbricus rubellus; assembly: GCA_945859605.1. Taxonomy (NCBI): domain Eukaryota; kingdom Metazoa; phylum Annelida; class Clitellata; order Crassiclitellata; family Lumbricidae; genus Lumbricus; species Lumbricus rubellus. Next base: position 5,974,228 of record OX243824.1, on the reverse strand, counting down.
ATTATGACGGAAACCAATTTCATATAGCACTGATAAACAGCAATTTAAAGGTGTGTAAGTGAAAACCTAACAAATTCTGGTCTATAATATTAAATTTTTATAGAATCATGGGTGGGTCAAACAGTTTCGCGCAATTTTAGGGCATCAAGAGCAGTCGACGGACATAATTTTATTTAAAAAATCCGATCGATTAAATTGAGCTAAAAATAATCGCGGAGAGCTACTGTGATTGATCACGTGATGAGGTTTTCACATGAATATTCAAAATTATAGAAATGTGGGCATTCCATAATTCCCATTGCCAATAAGAAATGTTAATTGATGCCTTTGCATGTTATTCCCCCACTCAATAAAGTCTATACTATTGTTTTCTATCAAATTTTGCTATAAAGACAACACCGGAGTGTAGAAAAAAAAATCGCGCGCCCATCTCATGCAAAATATGGACCGAGTCGGAACTATCTTTGCGGTTGATACGACCTGGCACCACACCGTCTGTGAATCGACCCTTCGAAGCGGCCTAACTTTTGTCAGTGTTCGAACTTTGACAGTGCCAGTCTAAAGTCTGGATAAAGGAGGAGGGCAACCGTGCGTTAATCCCTCTATTTTCTAAGCTTAAGTTTTATTAATTGGAATTTACAATTAAATTTTTTGCTGTTGTGTTATTTTCGTTTCTATCGTCGTTAAAGCACGTTCTCATTCTGTTCGTTCTACGATTATGTGTGGTATTCTGCATTCTCCTTTCTCAATACCTGCTTCTTCTCTTGGGGCTTTGAGCATTAGGAGCGCCTCTGAACGGTGCACGATTCTAGAGGCGTTTTGTAAATGTATAAATAGAATAAAATACAAATACAATTTAGTTAAAATCACGTTTTAGTTTCAGTTATAGTTATCGTTAACGAGAATCACACTGGCTTCAGAGGCAGTAGTTGCATTTTACGTCATTCTATGGTAACAAAGACCACTAGCGACGCCCTCCTCATTTATCCAGTCGAGAGGCTGGCACTGGCAGAGTGCAACCAGTTGTATAGTCATTTATAAACTCTAGACGACACACTCGTTGAACTGTTGGACCAACAGTAAGGGTATTCGAATTATACAATAATAACAATCAAAATCAAAATGATATAGCGCTGGAAAACAGCAATATAAAGGCGTCTAAGCAAAAACCTATTCAACTTGGAATTGGGGTGTGAAAAACAGACTTTACTATGGGACTTCAAGAAAGACCGAGGGAGGAGTGGAACCCCCAACCCCCAGGCAATTACCACCCTGCCTTTTAGACGTAGCTGTTAAGGAAAGGTAACGTTGCATCGCAATACGTCGGAAATGGATTAGCTATCGGTTAGACCGCTCGACACGTAATGCGCAGAAAAGGGATTCGAACCCCTCCTCCTTCTAGACGGTTGTTCTGGACCTCGAACAACAGTCCTTCACTCATTATTACTCAGCGCCATCGATTGATGCTCGGTAATTATATAATGGCGCTTAATAAATGCATAATAATTATGACTGCGTAATGCTTAGCTTGTGCGACCTGGTGGCGGACCGGTAACGCGTCCGCTCACGGAGCGGAAGGTTGCGGGTTCGACTCCGGGTAACGACCTTGGGCAAGTTGTTCACGCACACGTGCCTCTGTCACCAAGCAGTATAATTTGGTACCGGCGTAAGCTGGGAAGTAAACAGCAAGTCCTGCGATACACTGGCCCCTTGTCCAGGACCTTGGGATTCGTCCATTGCTGGCTCAGGGCTATGGAAAAAGAAGATGAGAGCCTTCCTTTTTCCTCAAGGAACGGGATGGGACTTTACTTTTTTAATGCTTAGCTTATATGAACCTTTAAATCTTCTTTCAATGAATACAGTTTTAGTTTGCTATTATTGGTACACGACGATCCACTTAGACACCTTTAAATTCTGATTTCTAACGATGTAAATTCTTTTTTATTTCGATCAAATTGGTGAAGCGTTTCTTTTTATTCATTAAATACAGTTTTTCAGGAAGTGAGGTCCCAGTGGCGAATTGGACAATACGTTGGCATGGAGATCAGTGGTCTCGAGTTCGATTCCCGAAGCCGCTCCCCCTTAGGACAGACGTACTTTGGATGCCGCCATTATTGCCCTTGTATGCAGGCCGTCTTTGTCTTTTGTGTTACGGTAGTAGTTAAGAATTGTGGTTTGCAATTGTTAACTGCAACCGGATGCGGTCTGTCCAGCAGATTGTTTAATAAAGGATTTTGTCATTATTACTTAAAATGTTGAAATTGGGAAATGACGCTCTGCTTAGACACCTTTAAATTATGTTTCCTGACGATATAAATTACTAATTTTTATTTGAATTGTGTATTATACTGCTTCGGGAATGTTAAAAGTTTTAACATGATGTAACGATGTTAAGGATTGTATTTTGGGATTAGCGTTACCGATCGGTTAAAGCAGGCGTTCCACTCTGAATTTTAAAAAGGTCAGATCCGGCCGAAAATAGCTTAAAAAGGCTAGGTTGAGAATCTATGAGAAAATACGTTGATTTTTCGATTTTTCGCGCTTGAAATTTAAATTTCTGATGACTTTTTTAAGTCATCTGACCCAAATGTTTTCCCGGAAAATTTCTGAAGACCCTTTTTTGATCTCTTTCTCCAAAAATCTACAAGTTTTGAAGCCGTATTCATAACACTCAACTTTCCCCCCCTTTTCACGTCTTTTGTGCATTCTCACACAAAAAGTCTTTTTCATGTGGAAAAAGTCGGAAAAATTGCCGTGAGAAAAAGACTAAATCCTGACGAAAAAACCTAGAAACCTAGACAAGACCGAAAAACCTAGATCTAGGTGGAAAAGCTATGAGTGGCATCCCTGGACCGTTAGAGCGGTTGCTTCATCGCACACAGAGCATGGGTTCGATTCTTCTTTTCCTCTGAGACGGTTTTACTGTGTACTTTGAGTAACTGTCCTTCACTCACAATCGATTAACGTCATACCACAACCGCAATATCATGATGATAACTTTATGATATTATCATGATGATATAATCACGACAGATGATGATAATCTTACACACCCTTAGAACTAACTCAATGCAGGCTAGATATACATCGAATGCATTCTGTAGCAGCATTAGGAACCCTCTACCAACTAGACAACAGTGTTATAATACACTGTCATAGCAAATGTAGCTAGCATCATCACCGCCATGATCATGATCATGATCATGATCGTAGTCGTCATCGCCGCCACCACCACTATCATCATAAATTGATATCGCTTGCTCTCGGTTCGACAGCGTATTGGCTTGCCAAGTCCAGCAGAACTGCGTCTATTTATGTTAAGAGTCGTGTCGTCAAATTATTGTTAGGTCGGGTCAAATGTGAGATTTGTTCTAGGAGAATATATAACCTGTATTGAGTTAGTTCTAGGGGTGTGCAAGAATCATCCGAATATCATCGCCGACTTCAATCGAATGAGTAATAGCAAGTGATTACAGTGGGTCGTTTTACGAGTCCTTCGAGGGGAGGGATCACAGAGCACATCATGCCCCCCCCAGTTCACGGTCAACGTCAATTATTAAATGCCGAATACACCCACAGGGCAACACTGGTAATGGAAAATACTGCGTGACCTTTCAACCTTGCTTCCTGTAGTCATCCCTGCGTGTCTTCCGTTTGCTCTGACCTCGATTCGTCCGGTCGTTTTGTCCTTGGTCCTTCTGCTGGATTTAATTTCTGTCCGCCTGGTTGTCCTTCTGCCTCTCTATTCATCTATCTGTCTGTCAAGCGATCTGTTCGCTCAGCTCAGCTGTCTGTTCGTTGTTTCATTCGTCCTCCTCTTCGTCCTTCCCTCAGTCCTTTTCTTTGTCTGTTTTATTTGGTTTTTTTCTTTGCCACTCACGCCGTCCTTCTCAGTACTTCCCTCGGCCCATCTCTTAGTTCCACTCTTTGTCCATGTTTTCGTCCTTGTCCTTGTCAATCACTTCGTCCTTCTCTCTATCCTTCTCTTTGAATATCTCTTGGTCCCTTTGTTCTTCATTCTCTTTGTCTTTCCGTCGGCCCTTTTTGTGTCTCTGCCCTTCGTTCTTCTCCTCGCTCTTTTCATTCCATCTCTTTTTTTATTCCCATTCTTTGTCCCTCTTTTGTCCATTTCTTTGTCCTTTTCCTTGTCCTTATTTTTGTCCTTACCGATGGACAAAGTGGTTCTCCTCCAGGTAGTGACATCCAGCGGCGACGTCGAGCGAAAGATGAAGCAGATCTTGGATCGTCAACTCAACCTCCTGATTCTACGACAGAACAACAATTGAGCATCAGACTTACAAGTCAAAATGATGATTAAAAACGAGTTAAAGCAGTGCAAAAGTATCAAAACTGTTAGAAATTTCATTCAGAACAGGTCAAAACGAAATTTAAAAAAATGAAATTCAAATTGTTCAAAATCAATTCAAAACAAAATTCAAAATAGTTAAAAATTAAATTCAAAACAATTCAAAATTAAATTAAAAAACAATTCAAAATGAAATTCAAAATTAAATTCAAAACAAGTCGAAGAAGTTCAAACCAATTCGACACAATTCAGAATAATTCAAACTAACAACAAAAAACAAATGAAAACAGTTCCAACTATATCAAAGCAATTCTAAAAAAAATTCAAAACAACTCAACAACTCAAAAAATTCAATAACAATTCAGCAATAATTCAGGATACAGATCCCTAGAAGAAATTCAAATCAATTTTAAATAAAGCAAAGAATGTACAACACGTAGAACAAGAAGGAGTTAATAAGAGAGGAGATGAAGTAAGACAAGGAGGAGGACGAAGAGGAAGATGACTAACGTGGATAGAAAGGAGAAAGAAAGAAAATGGCGGAAGCGTATGAACGAGTGGATGATAAAACTCAAGCGGTATACGAAGTAGGGATGAGTGGATAAAGAGGAGGAGATGAGTAAAAGAGACAAGAGGAGGAGGAGGAGGAGGAGCAGGAGCAGGAGAAGGAGAGACAGGAGGAGGCAAAGTAGGAGGAGATTAAGAGTGTACGCATGAGGACGAAGAGGAAGAAGAGGATGAGAGGAGGAAGAGAAGGAGAGGAGAAGAGGAGGAGAGGAGTAGACTAAGCGGAACAACCAAATTGCATGGAAAAAAGAAAAGCTTGTTGCATGTAATCTAAATTTTTAACAAAAAGTCATTTATCCTTTATTGCAATGTTCCAATATTTCCTGGAATACCAAATTCATAAAAGTATGTATAATATCTGAACACACACACACACACACACACACACACACACACACACACACACACACACACACACACACACACACACACACACACACACACACACACACACACACACACACACACACACACACACACACACACACACACACACACACACACACACACACACACACACACACACACACACACACACACACACACACACATTTTTATAATATATATTTCTGCGTACCTGGTATGTATTTCGTTTGTGAGGTCAAACTAATAACTGAAAGAATTGTTATGTTTACAGACCCTCAAATAACCTACATATAATTATATTCGTGTGTACATAATGTCATGTTTTGTGCATTTTTGTAAGTGTACTTGCTTCTATTTAGTTATATTTGTACACTTCCCATTCAAGTCGTCATTATATTATAGGCTAATCTGAAAAAAGAATGGCTTTAATATTATTGTCCTTCCCCATTGTACGCTTCCATGGGATCGGTCATACACAAACATGGGCGCCTGAAAATCTAGGGCCCTTTGGAAAATTGAGACCTATTTCTTAACTACTAATTATTTTTGTATCTAATGTCTGCGCACTAAAGCTCTAATGATACATATTGTAAAACTGAAAAATTTATTTTACATTCAGAAACTTATATTTAAAAAACCATGTTGCTAATGCTTGGTGATTATGTCAAATTGGCGCTTAATAAATGCAGAATTTTGATAACCATAATAATTATTATGCTCAGTTTATGCGTCTTTATATTTTGTCATTGGATAGTGCTAATGACAGCAAAACTGGTTCTCTGCTCGACACCTTTATATTGTACTTTACCGGCGGTATATTATTTTATTCTCCAGTTCAATTGTGTGCTCCGAGTGTGGCAGATGCGTTTAACTTTTAATATTATAATTTTTTTTATTATGAACATAATATTTATTAAACTATCAATATCAACATCAAACAATAACCGGAGATATAAATAATGTTGATCTGGAACGGCTCACTCGATAGTGCGCATATGCATGTCTGGTTGGGCAAAAGTGCCTCGGAAAGAAATAGCATTAAAGCGTTGGATGGTGGCAGAAAAGCGTTGAAAATTATTATAAAATATTATAATTATTATAACGAAATTCCCTGCTTAGCATTTTTCAATCTGTTGCTAATTTATTTTATCGTGACCATTGTGCTCTCCCAGCGTTGCCACTCCTTGGGTTTTTCACAAGATCTTGGGTTTTTTGATCCGGACTTGGGAAATGGTTTTTTTTGCGAAGAACTTGGGTTTTTTCTTGTTTTTTTTTCGACCACAAAAATCTGGGTTTTTTCTCGAAACTTGGGAAATGGGGTTTTTCGGGGAAAACTTGGGTTTTTCAGGCAAAAGCTTGGGTTTTTTGCTTGTGAATTGGAAAGATTTGGGCCAAATGACTAAATAAAAATCACCTTTTTTGGACGGCAAAATGGAAAAAATTTCCGCAAAATTTGGCCGGATGACTAAAAAACAAAAGGTCTTCAGAAATGTTTTGGACGAAAAACGTGAAAATTTCGGAAAATTTGGGCAACTTGGGTTTTCTTGGGTTTTTTGACCGACCAACTTGGGTTTTTTAATTTTTCAGAGTGGCAAACACATATGTAAACATCCATGGACACAGAGGCAACGCCGGCCATTAATTTTGTTGAAACCGGGGCAGCAATTAGTCAAAAGGACGATTCATGCCCCAAATAGACTCTCGGCATGACAGACTTTTGGCAAGGCAGCAACGACGGCATTTATTTATTTATTTCTGTTATTTTATTCATTTATATATCCATTTTGATTTTTTGTAGTGTCCCTTTAATCTCCCTACTCAGAGGCGCTCCCGACCACAGCGGACACTGCATCGGAGTTTCACGCCGAAGCGCTGAGCAACTACTATTATGGTGAAAGACTTGCCCAAGGTCCAAGGACAACTTGAGGTAGATTAGAACCGGCAACCCTTAGGCTACAAGGCGACGAGCATACCCACTACACCACCGCGCCCCTATGTAGGCTAAGCCAAGTAATTGCGAGTGAAGGACTTGCTAAAGGTCCATACGTGGCGGCTTGAGGTGGATTCGAACCTACAACCTTATGGTTGCAGGGCAACGAACAAACCCGCTAGGCCTAAACCTACACGCCGCCGTGACACGTAATGCACAGTCATGAGGTGCTGGCAAATCATTTTTCTGCACAGCGGCGTGACTAACTGACTAGAGAGGTCCGGACAGTCATTCACATCCTTCGTTGCTTGATAACACTGGACAACAGTGATTTTGCTTCCTGGACACTTTCATGTGTTTCTTATGCAGTTTCTGCTGCTGATCACGAAAATCACCTTGAAATTGTCCCATCACGTAAGGTTTTTGAGAAATCGTCAAATTTTCGTTACGTTTTGGAATCGTAAAAAACAGTGGTTTTAGGCATTAGGCATCCATAAAAGTGGTATAACTTTTGTTCTGTTTGAAATATTTTGATGAAATTTGGCCATCTGGTGTAAATATCAATTGTCTTTAAGCTTGTAAAATTTCATGTCGAAATTCTTACTTTTGGCCACGATATTGGCCAAAAACCTAAGGGTTCCCCCTTTTTTTGCTCATCCCGTACATTGTACATGTGCAACTAAACAAGAAATAACTGTAAAACATTAATTTCATGTTTCCAACTTTTCTAAGTGATACAGTCATCATCAGCATCAATATTATGAGGAAGAACTGTTATAAAGATTTGTTTTCCAATGAAACTAAATTATAGTATATTGTAAATGTGTACAATATAATGTGAGCGTGTAAGTTAAAATGTTGCATGCTGGTTTTTTTTTCAAAAACCTTACGTGATACAACAATTCTGAGCACACCATCGTGTTCAGCACGTCCCATTCTATAGAAAATAGTGAAAGATTTTCCGGAAATAACAAAAATTAAGTTATAGTATATATTGTAAATTATATGCAATAAATGAGCATTTAAGTTAAAATCTTGCATGCTGTTTTCTCAAAAACCTTACGTGATACAATAATTCTGAGCATACCATCGTGTTCAGCACGTCAAATTCTATAGAAAACAGTGAAAGATTTTCCGGAAATAAAAAAAATTAAGTTTTAGCATATTGTAAATTATATGCAAAAAAGTGAATAAACGAGCATTTAAGTTAGAATCTTGCATACTGTTTTTTTCAAAAACCTTACGTGATACAACAATTCTGAGCATACCATCGTGTTCAGCACGTCAAATTCTATAGAAAACCGTTAAAGATTTTTCGGAAGCAAAAAAAAGTTAAAATTTGTTGTCCAGTGTAATACAAGCTTACGGATCAAATTGGAAGAAATCTAACCAATTATTTATTCCCTGCAGGGCAAAATTTTAATCATCGACAACTCGCATTATTTGTTGTCCTTGAGTTTTTCCACAAAACAGACAGGAGTAAAGGAGAATAAAAAGATCTGTTACAATATGTTCGTTTTACGGCAAATGTTTGTCTAAGAACAATTCATTTGAGACAGCAACAGTCAAGCTCATTGGCTCGCTTGATACCTCTGGCGCAAACTATATCCACCAGATTGGCACCATGTAAGCCCTAGAACGTAACTGTCGAGTTGGGTTTTACGGAGCTACCCGCTATGTGATAATAGCGCAGTAGACAAGGCATCTGGACATTCCAACAGAAGGAGTCTTTGTTGAAGTTTCTGCCGCGTACAATATTTCACGTGATGCTGCCCACTGAGCAAATTATCTCTGGCCAAAAACTGATGAACACCGGGAGCCTGACGGCCTGCGTTCTTGATAGAACGGTGGAATTTGCAAGCATCTCCTAATATTGCAAGGATATACGGAAATTTACGCGTCGGCAAAAGAATTCACGAATGTGTCAATTTTATGAGTGTATTTGCAAGGACTGACAGAATATAGACTTTATTGCATGTGGGATATTGATGCCAGAGCTGCAAGTTGACCTAATCTAAGTATTCTGCGAGAGCTTAGAGCAGATTGCTTTTCCTATTGGGGGAGAAAATAATCACAGCCGGTTTCCATGGTAACGATAAAGTGTGACGTCATTTTATTATTATAATAATTAATAATTAAATAATTGACATGCTAATCTAAGCATGACGTAATCACTACCTTTGTTTGTCAATAATTATTAGCAACCAGCTACAATAGCTGTTCGAAAAAATAGTAAACCAGTTGACATGTAAAGTCTGACCCACCTCTCAACGAGGAGAGGAAAACGTCACATATGGAAATGGAATACAATCATGTATAATTTGTAAATTCCTAGGCTGAAGTACCACATAGTTCGTTACATAAAGCAAACAAGCTGCGGGGCAGGCCCTCTGCCCAGCCAGCATGGGCGCCCGCACATAGGGGCAAGGGGGGCACTTGCCCCCCCCTTCTGGAAAAGTGACACTTATTTTTCTAACTACTACTTTTGAGTTTTTAACAAATTTCTTCGCATTAAAACACTAATGATACGAATGATACCCACAGTGAAAGTCATAAATTTAAATTTAGAAATCTCTATAGAAATAAATATTTATAGTGCTCTTCATGGACCTACTTTTTAGCATCTCCTTTTGGATTTTTTACAAATTTTTCGCACTTAGGAAACTATTCATATTAAAATATTACACAAAATGACACTGAGAAATTTGCATTAAGAAACCTCTTTGAAAAAATACCCGTGTTTTAAATTTCCAGTGCTGTATTTTTCATGTTTTTGTCACTGAAAAACTCAACCGTGACCATCGCTACATTTTTGCCCCCTCCTGCAAAATTTTCTGCGGGCGCCCATGCCAGCCAGTCAGTCAGCCAGCCAGCCAGCAAAGCCGGCCAGCCAAGCAATCAATCAATCAATCAATCAATCAATCAATCAATCAATCAATCAATCAATCAATCAATCAATCAATCAATCAACCAACCAACCAATCAATCAATCAATCAATCAACCAATCAATCAGTAAGTTAAGTCTTACTGGCTTTGGTCTCGAGCGACAGAGGAAGGTCTTGACGTCACCACCTTCGAGGAGTTCAAGGACGATGAACTGCGGATGGCGCTCGAAGCAGACCCCGAGCAGCTTAACGATGTTCTTGTGGTCGAATATACTGGAACACACGTGAACACACGACGACACGTAGAACACGATTACTAAACGCCGGCATATTAAGTTAATGGAGCGCTACATAATTGAAGGAATGGAAAAAAGATGGGTAGAGCGGATGAATGGATTGGGGGTGAAACTGCACAATCGGGAACCGCTATTAATAGATTTTAGGCGTCGTGAGGGTCGTTAGGGCTCAGGTTGGGCGTCGTGAGGGTCGGTTAGGGTTAGAGTAATTATTAGGGTTAGTGTCGTCACTCTTTCCAAAAAATTGAAAATATTACGTAAGATCTATTACTAGCGGTTCCCGATTGTAGAGTTTCGCCGGATTTGGTACAGGTAAGTGCGGTAATACGTAACGAAGTGAGATGGGTAAAGCAGATGGAGAAATTGGGGAGGGTTAATTGGAAAGTGGGGCAGGTGGGAAAGTGAGGTAGGCGGGTGAGTGGTGTTGTTGTGGAAAGAGGGGCAGGTTGGAAGAGTTGGGCAAATGGGGAAAGTGGGCCAGGTGAGTAATCAGGATGAGTTAGAAAATGAGGCATAATCGTATTATCAGTGCCATTTTCTTCTTTCTATAGAAGATTTTTTACCTTTTGGTTTCCATTTGATCCTGATCACTGTGAGTCTTAGTGGGTGATAGTCACCCCATTCCATTCAAGGTGAACTTAATAGCATGAACCCTAATGCAAATGCAAATGTGTCCTTACCCCTCTTTACCCCCCAACAGATAGCGCTGAGCTAACTAACCTCATGATTAGCGCCTCCATTACGAAATCCGTCTGAGCTTGACTTGTTGATAAAGCAGGCAGAGTCTACATTCGATGAGAAACAATTCATTTTACTGTACACAAAATCATTGATTTGATTGGATTCTTGATTGTACTTTATGCACAATCATTGATTTCATTGGCGTTTTGATTGTAGGCTACTTTATACACAATCATTGATTTGATTGGCTTCTTGATTGTACTTTATCATACACAATCATTGATTTGATTGGCTTCTTAATTGTACGTTATATACAATCATTGATTTGATTGGCTTCTTGATTGTACTTTAAACACAATAATTGATTTGATTGTATTCTTGATTGTACATTATGCACAATCATTGATTACGAAATCCGTCTGAGCTTGACTTATTGATTGTGCTTTATAAACAATCATTGATTTGATTGGCTTCTTGATTGATCTGAACAACAAACTGGTTTCTGCAAGAGGATGTCTTGCTGCAGGCTGGTTTTGCTCTAGGCTGGTTTTGCAGTCTTAAGCTGGACTAAAATTCACTTTGGTCCACCGGAATTTGACTGTGACGTAAATATCCAGTTTTCAACATCCTTATTAATAAGCAGACTTGCTTGGAGTGACAAATGTTTATTCTAGTCCATTTGCTTTTGGGGGGGGGGGGGATTCGGAGTTTTTTTTAACAATATATCATGCTTTTCTTAGAATTTCTTTTCTTTCTTGAAATTGCTCAGAACGGTATGCCCTAGGAGCTGCTTTGTCTATATGATAGCGTACAATAATTATGCTCATAAGCAGATGTGTGCATGTGTTGGGTTACCTTGATAGCAACTGGGCATCTCTGTGGTTGTTGAGTGGTGTCTATGAGGATACCCTGGTAGACTTCGCCGAAAGCACCGTGACCAAGAGCCCTGCGAAACACACAGACGCACAAACGGCTATAATTATAATATTCTATGTAGACAACGACAGACGCATAATTACCTTATGATCAATCGACCGATAGATAGAACGCACTGAATTATGGAACTTAACAGGACGATATTAAAGAAGATAAGTAAATTCGTAGCCCTTTACCGACCGAGAGTGTAGGATGTCCCATATCATCTGCTACACTTTGGTCGGTAAAGGGTTAAAGAAATATCTCTCTCTATTATCTCTCTGTGTATTATCATAGTGGCCCAGGGGGGGGGCTAGGGGGGGGGGGCTAAAACAACCCCCGAACCGTCATGAGGTTATGTATTGTACCATAGTAGCCCGCCGGCTGGTTGAGGGGCTACACCTGTAGTCCTATACAATCACTTATGAAATTGGGGTTTTCAATTAGCAGCAGTACTACAGTAACTGGGGTGACTTGGGGGCCTTGGTGACGGTCTCCAAGTTTGTGGTCAAGCCCCGGAACCCGGCCCTAGGGTATGCGGGCCCAAGGCAGCAAGCGGTTCTCTGAAAAGGGTTCTCAAGCATAACATTTGCGAAGTTGATTTCCTGCCAATATGTTACGTAGGCGTACTGTATATCATAGGCTTTAATATTCTAGAAAACGTGAATTATACCGGTAGGCCTAGCCCAGGGCTGAAAGTGGTTTGGAAAGTTGCCTGGTCTGACTTTGACGGACGAGCCGAAGTCTTTGAGCCGAAAAGTTTCAGAAATCTTGTTTTGGTCATTCGCCCAGAATTGTACAAATTTCACCCATTTTTGGTACATGACGACCTTTTTTTTAGTCATTTGCCCTTAAAATTTTAAAATCATACCATTTTAACCTATTTCTTTTGTTTGACGACCTGCTTTTTAGTTGTTTGCCCACAAATTGTTAAGACTTGGGTCCCGGCTGATAAACGGCACCAGCAGGTCACGAAAATCAATGCCGGGTCGCAGCCCAGACAGACCCGGTTCACTTTCACCTCTGGCCTACAGCCTACATGTACACTGTAGTTGTGACTCACTTTATTCGCAGACTCATGGGCAGAGTTTGGTCTCAATCGGTTGGGGGGGGGGGCGGGGCTAAGTCAATGTTCCGCGGATATTTATAATAGTCAAGTCAACTTCAAAACAGCAGGTCGTTGATAACACTAAGATCAAAATTATTACCTTAGACACCCGAAACTCGTTGGAAACACTAGAATAAAAGTGATGTTCTTAGACACCCGAAAATTGTTGAAAACACTAGAATAAAAATGATGTTCTTAGACACTCGAAAATCGCTGATAACACTATAATCAAAATGATGTGCTTAGACACCCGAAAATCGTTGATAACACTGGAATCAAAATAATGTCCTTAGACACCCGAAAATCGTTAATAACTCTGGAATCAAAATAATGTCCATAGACACCCGAAAATCGTTGATAACACTGGAATCAAAATAATGTCCCTAGTTCTCCGAAAATTGTTGAGAACACTAAATCAAAGTAATATCCTTAGACATCCGAAAATCGTTGAAAACATTAGAATCAAAGTAATATCCTTAGACATCCAAAAATCGCTGAAAACACTGGAATCAAAATGATGTTCTTAGACACTCGAAAATCGTTGGTAACACTGGAATAAAAATTATGTCCTTAAGAACCCAAAAATCGTTGATAACACTGGAATCAAGATAATGTTCTTAGACACCCGAAAATTGTTGGTAACTCTGGAATCAAAATAATATTCTTAGACATCCGAAAATCGTTGAAAACACTAGAATAAAAATGATGTCCTTAGACACCCGAAATTCGATGGCAACACTGGAATCAAAATGATGTTCTTAGACACCCGAAAATCGTTGGAAACACTGGAATTAAAATAATAACCTTAAACACCCGAAAATTGTTGATAACACTATAATCAAAATGATGTCCTTAGACACCCGAAAATCTTTTATAACATTGGAATCAAATTAACTCTCTAGACGCCCGAAAAGGTGTTTTAAACAAAATTTTACGACTAAAAATGTGTCTTCAGAAATTTTGACAGCTAAAAAGATGTCGTCAGTAATTTTTAGGACTAAAATAAGGTGTCTTCAGAAACTTTGTCTACTAAAAAGGTGTCTGCAGAAATTTTGACAACTAAAAAAGATGTCTTAAAAAATTTTGAAAACTAAAGTATGGTGCCATCAGCAATTTTGACCCCAAAAAATTTCTTCAGAAATTTTGATACGTAAACCAAGGTGTCTTCAGAAATTTTGACGACTAAACAAAGGTGCTTTCAGACATTTTGACGACTAAAAATGTCGCCAGAAATTCTCCGCCGAAGAAACACTACTGAAATCAATTCAAATCCTGGCTACGGCTTTGGAAGCTGGGGGAAGTTGTGCAGCTCTAAAAAATTTTTTTAAAAGCCGTGCATTCTTATACTAGTAGTCGGCGACTCTAGAAAACGACCTCTTATTTAAGTTTTCATGATTTTTATCGTTCATAAATAGCTGGCAAAAGAGCGTAAAAAGGCCTAAATTTGAGGTCAACAGAGCTAAAAATGCGTTGGCGGCTGGGGCTCCGCCCCAGACCCCGCTGGGGGAGCTTACGACGCTCCCCCAGACCCCCTAATCGCTATGGGCTTCGTGCCTTCAGCACTCGCAGTTTCGCGCCTTCGGCGCTTCGTTCCAAAATTTTGGGTGGGATTAGGGCTTCAGCCCCCCCAAATCTGAATTCCTGGCGCCGCCACTATTAGTGGGGCGCGGTGGCGTAGTGGTGGCGTCGTTGCCTTGGAGCCGGACGGTTCGCGTAAGGACCTTAGGCAAGTCCTTCACTCACAATTGCTCAGCGCTTCGGCGTGAAACTCCGATGCAGTGTCCGCTCTGCATTGGGGAGCGCCTCTGAGTAGCGGGGAACTTGAAGGGCGCTATAACAAGTGCACATACAAATAAACATGCTTTTAGAATAAGTCTTCTATGTACCGGATTTTCAATATTTATATAACGGGCAAACAATTTTAAAAAGGTGTCTACAAACAAAATCATCGATTTACTTGACGAGGGTGAGGTTGGTTCTTGGAACAGCCATCAGATCGTTGATCGTGTATCTGTTGCCAGCGAATTCATAGCAAGGATTGTAGTTGACGATCTTGCCGAGGTAGGCGCTCCTCTTCGATCGGATGAGGTTCAGTTGGAAGTCAACATCTGGGTTCGTCTCCTGCTGTTGCGGTTGCTGAAGCTGCTGCTGCTGCTGAAGCTGGTGACGCTGAAGCTCCTGTTTGAGATTTCGTTGACGCCGATGAACGTTTAATGACGCTGAAATGGAATCGGTCAGATAATCAGATGAGAGCTTCAGTCGTTAATTAATTAATTAATTAATTAATTAATTAATTAATTAATTAATTAATTAATTAATTAATCAATTAATTAATAATCAATCGATCAATCAATCAATCAATCAATCAATCAATCAATTAACTAGTCACTTAATAATTAATTAATTAATTAATTAATTAATTGATTCCATCGTTCAACCATTCATAAAATCAGTTAGCTGATGACATCTCGTTCATTCACTAAGACTCCTCAGCTCCCTTTTGATGCAACGCAGCGCTCGTGATTATGCTGGTGCCTCGCGCTGGCATTTGAGTGGCGCTTTAGAAGTTTGGAGATCACGAATTTATTATTAGGATCACGAGATGTCGTTGAGCATTGCGAGCAATTATTCAATACTAACTGCTCTAGTTAGACACCTCTCAATCCGATTTTTCTAACGTAATAAAAACCATTTTAATAACAATTGTGTAATGACTCAAGTATTTATGCAGCAGAGTTAACTGCTATTCTGGAAACTGTTAAATGGTTAATAAATTATGAATGTCCTAATAGTAGCAAGTTTGCAATTTTTTCTGATTCGTTGAGTGTTCTTACATCAATTAAGGAATCTTGTAGTCAGGCAAGACCGACATTATTGAATGATGTACTTTATCACATAGGCAAACTAGATGCTAATAAAATCAAATTTATTTGGATTCCAAGTCACGTTGATCTCATAGGCAACGATAGAGCAGATACTTTGGCCAAGGAAGCACTAAGTATTGATCATATAAATTCTACAAATTATCTTGAATTTGAAGAAATTGTTACCTTGATTAAACTTTATATAGTTAATAAATGGCAATTAGAATATAGCAATGATAATAAAGGTCATTTTTATAAATCTATCTGTCCAATTGTGAATACAAATATAGAATATCGTGAGCCATTCAGGCACAAAGAAGTCCAGATTTCTAGATTACGTTTAGGAGTAGCAAACACTAATCAAAGATTATACATTATAAAAAGGCATTCTAACGGTTTATGTGATACATGTCACGTGCCAGAAACAATTATGCACATCTTACTTGACTGTAAAAAAGAAGACATTTCTAAGGTTTTAAGAAATAAATGTCAAATGTATAAGGATGAAATTTCTATTAAAAATCTTTTGACGATTAATTTATATCAAAATGAAGTGTATCGGTTGATAAAAATTATAACTAAAGGTCGGATTATGTAAGTAGCATCTTCAATTTGTTGTTGTGGATAGTTTCATATATAATGATGCATTTTTGATTTGTTGTGTTATATATATTGCATTATTATGATGCACACGTTGTTGGACCTATGTAATGATGTTTGAGCATGTTGAAAACTGGTCATAAAAATTATATATATATGTATATGTATATATATATATATACATATATGTATAATTTATTATTTAAGCAATGTAAATTACTTAAGTTTATTTTCAAACATGCTTGAAGAGATGAACAATTGAAATAATTATATATCATTAGATATCAGAATTATATGTATTGAACATTAAATTTTGTAGCCATAATTGCTTTTTAAAGTTAAAGTTGAATTGTTGAAATTAGTGTTCTGAGTCAATTGATATAAAACAATGTTAATTAAATTACATTAGATGAACATGATGTCACAATGTATCAGCATGGAAAATGTAAAATGGACTCTTTAAAGTTGTTAATGATTGAACATTGATGAAGTTGTAAAGATTCATCCAGACACCAGACCTGTTGATGGTGTTTTTAGGATGCTAGAAAAATTTGTTTTTATTTTCATTGCATTGTATTTTATGTATTGTCGTCAACGGCCATTGATGCCATAGGACGACGTTAAACTGTGGAATAAAAAAAAAAAATACGTCGAATTAAAAGTAGTAAGTCCGTTTAATCACTGCAATAATTATAGCAATAAGATGTCGTTAACTTAAATATTACCGTCCATCCATCCATTCATCCAATCATCAATTCATCTGTTCATCCATTCACCATTTCCTTCCTTTCTTAACACCCCTAAATTAATAAAGCGTCACTACCTCCTTCCTTGTCTCCCTCACTTCCCACCTCCCTGCCTCTCTGACACTGCCCCCGTGCCTCCCCAGTCCCCAGTCCCCCACCTCCCTGCCCTCTGCCTCTCTGACTCTGAACCTTCCTGCATCTCAACTCTCTACCCTCTGCCTCTCCGTCTTCTGCCTCCCTGTCTGCATCCATTGCCTCCGTGCCCTCTTACTTCCCGCCTCCCTGCCTTTCTTCTTTCCTACCTTCTTCCTTTCCTACCCTCACTAAAAAGACCAACAGGCAGACGGACGGAGGGACGGACGGAGGGAGGGACAGAGGGAGACTCACAGATGACAATCAGCAGAACGACAAATGCACCGACGGTCAGAGATCCAACGGTCAAAGCCAAGAGACTAAACATCGTCATCGTTGAAGGCTGACTA
The DNA here is from genome assembly GCA_945859605.1 of Lumbricus rubellus. NCBI lineage: Eukaryota > Metazoa > Annelida > Clitellata > Crassiclitellata > Lumbricidae > Lumbricus > Lumbricus rubellus. Next base: position 5,956,481 of record OX243824.1, on the reverse strand, counting down.
TCATCATCGTCATCAACAGATGATGTTAGGTTATTCGATCCTAAAATAATCATCATCATCATGATATTATGAAGGGTTGGATATGATGCGCAGGAAAAGAAGATGACGGCTAATAGGGTGGAGTGTCAAGTGAATGTCCAGAAAGAGATACTGAAAGTATAAACTGAAAGTATGAAGTAATAGAAATAGACAAAGGAAATAATAAAGGAAACTAAAAGTGTTTTTAAAATTATTAACTTCTGAATCTCCGTCGTACTATCAAAGTAAATTGTATTTTTTCACAAATACATTTATAAATACTGCGAAAATAAACTCATAAAGAGGTGTGCAATAGTTCGAGCTGTTGAACTGTTATTCATGGCAAAACGAGCGCCGGGAAGTCGACCTGGTGCTATTTAACGACTATGTGTCATAATTATCAATGTGTATTAATGTCGCCCTCCTCTGTAGTTAAATCTGAGGACTGGCACCACTAAAGAAACGAGGAGTGCGGATTGCTGTTTTCCCGACGAATATTAACCTTTAAACCAAGAGTCTGATTAGCGACACAGGTTTGCAATTAAAAATTATAGCCTCGCGTGCCTCGATTTTAAGGTGTTTAGGCAATAATAATATTTTTGTCAACTTGGATTGACCCAACAGTTTTATGCAATCCCATGGCTTCAAAAAGCAGTTGACATCCACATGATGTAGGTCTACGATTAAATTGAGTTAAATATCTATTAAAAAATGGACGCAACCCATATAATCATAAAAATTATTCATGCGAATATATTAAGTAAGTAAGTAAGTATGTTTGTACTTTAATGATCCGCCTGCAAACGCACTGCGGAAAAAATGATGATATATTAAGGCTGTTTAATGACGTCGGTTCAAATATTATTGTTATATTCGTTGGGTGCAATAATGAATAATATTATGAACGTCGTGGATCCGCTCACGCCCGACGTGAGGCTATACACTGAACTAGAATAACGCCCGCTTCGCAATTGGTCATTGTATGTCACGTGATTTTGCGCACGTGAAAGGGGAAGACGGGCGTGATTTAAGTTCAATACGGAATACTAGCAAGCCGCCAGGCTTTCTATTTACACCAATCCACAAGAGTTTCTACTGGCTAAACTAACCCTAACACTAACCCTAACCGACCCTCACGACGCCTAACCTGAACCTAACCAACACTCACGAAAAACATTGGTTACTTACTCTGTTTCTCGTTTCCCTTCTCCTTGTCTTGAATTTTTTGCCACCATTTGTAGCCTACAGCATAATCGAAGCGAGTAATAACGGAGCTCGTTCTTTGCACTTTTTTGGGTGCGTGTTTCTTGGCTGCCGCTATTTTCCTAGACTCCCTTACCCAAAGCTGTACATAGTTGCCCTTCGAATAATTTTCGATTTTCGACTGTAGCTCTTCAAAAGTTGCGAATTCGTCTCCTACTTTGATATCCTCCATTTGTAAATCGCGAAGAATTTCACGTGACATGTTTTAGCCAATAGCGAGAGGGGCGTCACGTGAGAGGCTCTAACCAATAATGTTACGGGCGTGAATGTAGCACATGGTTTCCGCTAACGCTCGGGGCGTGAGCGGATCCACTACGTATTACGAAATTACTTCTCTTAGACTTATAGCCTCAAAGGTCGATAAGGATGATTTTGAAAAATCATGTGCACTCAAATGGCGTTAATAACCCACAACATGCGCAGCTGAGACAATCGGCAAGAAAACCTTAACGCATTTTGAAGACATGTTAAGGCATTAAAGACCATTGATGTCGTTAAAATATTCTTCCAGTCTCTAGGCCCTATAGGCCTAATCAATAATAAATTTTTTCTTAATTGTCACGATGGGACAGTTGTTGCTGGTTCTATTGTTGAATATCATCATGTGGCTGTTCAAAAAAATGGTTCAAATTAAATTCATACCAATTAAGCAAATTAAATACATATAGCACAGTGATATATAATTTAAAGGTGTTCTAAAAATCCTTGTGTTTCGCGGTTGCGCGGATGGATCAGACTGTTTTACGCAATTGTTTGGCATGAAAAGCTGTGAACCTTCACAACGTAAAATTATTTACAATTAAAACATTAAATTAATCTGAAAACGAGTGTAACTGAGGAATTTAAGAAAAGATTGATACGCTTTGTTGGCGTCTTATGTCTTCAATGAAAATTGAAGTCGACAAATAAAGATTTTGTATGATGTCACTCTTAAATTTATCTTAAGTTTCTACGAATCAGCATTTGTCGGTTTTTCGTTGCTTATTAAAGTAATCATTGAAGATATTATGTTGTCATACGAGCGCCGCCGTTGACATCGGACTATTAATAGCCTCACTTAGACGGCAATGTTCACTGCTAATACAATAGAATTGGAGCAAAATTAGATTCTTATAGGCTGGGAAAAAGCCATTTAAAGGTGTGTAAATGACTTCGTATGAAACAGATTGTTGTTTTGTTTGTTTATTTTTTTAGTGTCTGCACTTGCTACAGAGCCCCTTCAAGTTCTCACTGCTCAGAGGCGCTCCCGAATGCGGCGTGGACACTGATGAATCAGATTTGTCGTTGCTCGTTGTTTATTGATGTAATCATTGACGATAATTACGTTGTGCTATCAGCAGCGCCGTTGACATAACTTAGACAAAGTTAATTACAGAGCACACGATGCTAGTGGAGCGAAATTGGAATCTTATAGACGGGGTAACTTTGATTTAAAGGTGTTTTAATAACTTTATCCAGAGTGCAACGGCAGCTTATAACAGCAGACACAATTATTGCCGCCAAAGATTTTCAGATGGAGAAGATGAGTCACTGATGACGAAACTGAAAAATGGTCGCGCAAGGGCTTCTGGTCTTTCCCAGGTAAAACAGCGAAAAGTTCCTATTTCTGCTCAGGTTAAAAGTCGCTTTATTCGAAGTCTTTTAGCATAATTTAGCATTCACGAACCTAGATCCAGTAAACTCCGACGTGTGTGAAATTACTGCATGAATTCTGTATAGAGTTGAAATAATCCGTTGAAATTACGGAGTGGTCTAATAAACAACCAATATGGCCGCTGACCTGCGCATTGTAGGCAAGCAAAAGCTTTAGGTAGCGTGCCACACTATTGAATGGCCTAGCTTTATGTGCCATAGGCCTACAGTTTATCTATCTTACTAGAAATTGTGACATAATGTAGCGGCGTATGCAACTAAGCAACAGTCAGTAATTATCTAATATCGTTCACTGTAAAAGGTCAGGTAAAAGAATTTTTCATAATTCACGTCCAATGGCATGTTGCAAGTTTCAAATTTGATTTGGTGTCAATTTCCCGCTAAATATCTAAAGTCGGAATAAAGTACTACTAACAGGGCCGTGTTTAAGGTTCCTCCAGTGTCGGTGCAAAGTGTTACCGCAGAGGCATAGTGTCGTTCGACCGGCCGTTGGTGTGCCAAAAGCTACGGCCACGTAAAGAAATTTATATCGTCCTGTAGGGGTTTTATGGTAGCCACACTTTTAATTAATGTTTTCTCTTACTGATTTTACAGAATGTTTAGGCCTAAGTAACATTGAGACTCGGTGCAGTCGCATTTGAGACATTTGGCCAACAGCAAAAAATCTCGGCTCAGAGGCTTTCGGTGCACCGCACCGATTGGACCTATGTTAAACACGGCCCTGACTACTAATAAGAATTGTATTTACTTTTGATATAACGATACTCTCGTGTATAAAGACTTTTCAGTGGTTGACCTTATCACTGTATAGCCTTTGCAACGCTTCGTCACAATTAACCGGTGGATAGACCAAAAGCTATCGACCTTTACCCTATTCGCACTGCCCAAGTCAACATTCTCTAAGTGGGAAATGTCCTATTGTCCTATGCTTCTTAAAAACTTTGGTTTCCGTCATTGTCTGCTAATTAGCCTTGCTGACAAGCAGCAAGTAGTTATATGGCGTTTGAACAGTATAATTAAGGTGTGCAAGCAACATAACACTATAATTATTATAGTAATTTTAAAAATACTCTATAGCTGCGAAGGCGCTACTTGGCGCTGTCATGCTTGACATGATGAATTTTCGAAAAATAATCACGAATGCATGTAATTCCGTCACTGCACTTGCTCTGGTAGTGCAAGTCTCAAGTCTGGGATAAAAAGGAGGGCGACGTCACTGGGAATTGTATTGACTCCAACAAGCTTAATAAGTTCACGCCTCAAGTAATAGCGTAGAGATTCCTAATATTTGTCCAACAATCCATAAATCAAAAATTAATGTTATTATGTAACCATAGGTGCAATCACGTCCTAAAAGTTGGGGGACCATCATAATAAAGTTAGGGGACCACTCAAAAGTTGGGGGGGGGGGGCGTCCCGTGGGTCCCATAGGGTGGTTGCGCCTATGTATGTAGGCCTACTTGCACGCAATATGTGTCTGGAATATAATTGCAACCACCCTACATAATGAATTTAATTGAATATATATTAAAGTTTTATTTCAATTTAAAGAATTAATCAATTTTATAATTTGATTGAAATGACTAAAGCATGCTTTCGTGTTTTGACAGTGCTGCCACCTACCGCTGTGGTAGTCGTCCATTGGCAATTCGCAATCGCTGTCGTCATATGAGGATAACGACGAAGATGAAGACGATGATGAGTTCAGTATGCCTGCAAGATCAAGTACACCGCTATTATGATCACATTATACGATATTGTTCCCAATCACATCTGTGACATTGATCATAATCACATTTATTATCATGTTACCATTCACATTTTATGATCATGATCACAAGATCGCAATCAAATCTAAAATGATAGTGATAACGATCACTCTCTCGTTCACAATTATGTTCACGATCACATTAAGATCATGTTCCAATTCACATTTATGATAAGGATCATAATCATCATCAACGTCACGATATTCGTCGTCGCCGTCGTCGTTGTTGTCATCATCAGTGATGATAATAGTAGTAGTAGTAGTAGTAGTAGTAATAATAATAATAATAATAATAATAATAATGATGATGATGATGATGATGATGATGATGATGATGATGATGATGATGACGACGATGATGATGACGACGACGGCGGCGACGATGATGATGATGATGATAATAAGAATAATTGTAATAATAATAATCATCATCATCACTATCATCATCACTATCATGAGTCATCGATGTCGTCATGAATGTCGATGACACCAGATGTCGTTAGTCGATCATTTTTTTAAATTATGTTTTTACCCTTTCAATTAGAAACCGGAAAAGTCACCCACGCTGTGTGTCCGGCTTTTCTGACACGCGTGAGTAATGCAATTAGGATTCATATATCCAACACGCAGGATAGAACTCACTCGCTCTTGTAAGAGCAGAGACAGACAGGCAGACAGAGAGACAGACAGACAAACAGACAGACAGACAGACAGACAGACAGAGAGACAGACAGGACAGACAAAGAAACAGACAGGAAAGAACAAGAATAAACATGCAGACAGACAGTGAGAGAGACAAACAGCAGAAAGACCACTAGAACATAACGGAAAGAGAGCCAAAAATATAAAGAGAGATGTATGAGCTTAGATGGACAAAAAATAGGATGGTAAAGCGACAGACAGGCAAGCATACAGGCAGAAAGAACCAGGGACAGAAAGAAAGAGACAGATAGGCATACAGAGAGAGAGACAGAAAGAGAGAGAGTTACAAAGACAAACAAAGAGAGAGAGAGAGAGAGAGAGAGAGAGAGAGAGAGAGAGAGAGAGAGAGAGAGAGAGAGAGAGAGAGAGAGAGAGAGAGAGAGAGAGAGAGAGAGAGAGAGAAAGACAGAGAGAGAGAGAGAGAGAGAGAGAAAGAGAAAGATAGGGAGAGAGAGCTAGCTATTTATACAGTGAGATAGGGAAAGAGAGACAGGTACAAAGATAGATAATTAGACAGACATACAGAGAGACAGATCCAGACATAGAGAGAGGCATGCAGACATACAGAGAGGCATGCAGACATAGAGAAAGGCTGATTTCTGACCTTCGCCGTAGCATTCTCTGGAAATGGAGACATCGTCGATGTACAGATAACCCATTCTGAAGCCACGCAGGGCTTCAAATCGAATGACGAATCTAACCCAGAAGAAAACCAATTAACCAATGACAGACAGACAGACAGACAGACAGACAGACAGACAGACAGACAGACAGACAGACAGAC
>OX243824.1:5938812-5950093 GCA_945859605.1 Lumbricus rubellus | reverse complement strand
TTTTCTTCGCCTCGGCAAATGTGGGTGGATGATCAGTCCTCCCCCTCACCGTCTCATCTTCCCACAGCCAATGTACGGTCAATGTACTCATTGCAGCTAGATTTATCTAGGTGGCGCAGATGAAGCAAATAGATCAACACAAATTTCTGCCCTGGCGACTTTTGAACCCCATAGCCTTACTCTAACATTTCGGCACTTCAACCAATACACCATAATAATTATCTCGATGTGTTATTAGATTAGGGCGCTAAACAAATGGGCAAATAATTATAACAGCAGCAACAAAACACGATATTTTGTTTTCGCTCCCGTTTCTTTATTTGATCATGAAAATGATGCAATTGACGCAAATGCGATAATCGCGAGAATGCAATAACGACTTTACGATCTGAATCAGCGACAAAATTAATGTTGCTATGGACGACAGTTACCTTGGTGATGAACAGCCAATTATAGTTCTCGTTCAGTCATACGTCTGTATCGTCAATTTTGTAATTAATTAATTAATTAATTTGTTTATTTATTCATTCATTCATTTATTTATTCATTCAATCATTCATTAATTGATTCATTCGTTTATTCGTTCATTCGTTCATTCATTCATTCATTCATTCATTCATTCGTTCGTTCGTTCGTTCGTTCGTTCGTTCATTCATTCATTCATTCATTCATTCATTCATTCATTCATTCATTCATTCATTCATTCATTCATTCATTCATTCATTCATTCATTCATGAGCTCTTTTGTTGATTCATTCAATAATTCGCTAATTCATTCTTTCACTTTTTCATTCATGAGCTCGATCGCTTATGAGATTTTGGTGAATACAATTTCATACTCTGCCAACTTATCTAAAATATCATCTCACCCCATCTCATCTCATCTCATCTTATCATATCTCAAGTTATCTGATCGTATCCAATGGCCTGTATATGACAGAATATCACCGCTGACACAATCTGACATGTCATCATTAATGGTTAGATCAACTATTATAATCACATAAATAATTAGTTTATCCATTGTATTCTTGTCTCAGTTTAACGATACTGTGAGATACCGGTAACCAACATCATTAGCGTCGCCCTCCTCCGTTCTGTAGGTTTGGGACTGGCACTGTCAGAGTGCGAACAGTGTCGGAGTTCTGGATCATATTGTCACTCAAACAGAACGACAAAAATAATATCCTTAAAGAAATCTGATCCGACCCGATGCGTTTAGGAAATTGGCCGCTTCCCAATCGCACGCCTTGCCAGTTCACTACGCAGTGACCTTCGGAATTGATGAGGAAAGAAGCTCCTCGCAGATTCCCATCTTTGGAAACCATGTAACTGTCTACAAAAGACTCTACATGTACATGTACATGGGTCTCTGACAAGCACGGCCATCAGTGATGCCACAGCTGGGTTTTTCCACTAGATCTGGGTTTTTTGGCCTTCGTTTGACAACTTTAACAATTGATTTTTAAAGTTGTAATTACATTTTATTCGACTCTTTTGACGAAAATTTTGTTAACCCTCATAAGAATAAGCGAAAAACCAACTTAATTTGAATAAAGGATGTCTAAAATAGCTTACATGTATACGAATAGTCTGGGTTTTTCTGGGAGTTTTTCGGAAGGATATCTGGTTTTATTTCTGAAACCTCAGTGGCAACACTGATGGTCTTCATTATCACGTCAGTAAAAAGCCAGAAGAGGAAGTCGAAGGTTGATGCAAATAGGCTGGATGACAAGGGGAGAGGAGGGCTAGCAATATGAGAGCATGGACGAGTGCAAATTGGGACGAGTGCGCATTTTTACCGTGTGGAAAACTGACATCCTTCTAACGAGGCTGCTATAGTTTTTTGGTGATTTTTAAAATAAGAATTCTTTTATTGTTATGGCGCTAATGATACACGTTGTGTTGGATCTATAATAGAAAAAAGACAGGTCATGACAACCGAGTCCGTCGGGAAAAATTTTGTTTTGCATGTTAAGCCTATAATAATTATACCATAACAGCTCACTTGTTTATTGATGCTTTTGTGATGTGTCCATTGTATTGTATTGTATTGTATTGTGCTGTATTGTATTGTATTGTGCTGTATTGTATTGTATCGTATTGTATTGTATATTGTATTGTATATTGTATTGTATATTGTATTGTATTGTATTGTATTAAAGCCTTTACAAAGCGCCTCTACTAGGGTGAATCATTCAGAGGCGCAAGGCCACGAAAGAAGAAATGAGTTTTGTTGTTTTTCATTGTTATAGCTGAGAAAGAGATTATGAAAGGAAGTACGCAGTAACCTCTCTGAAGTCTCTGATATTTCGATTCAATTTTTTTCCTCACCACGTCAATGCATTCCACCACTGCTTACAGCTTTGGCAGTGCCAGTCCCGAACAGCATGTAAGAGGAGGGCGATGCCAATCAGATTTATTGCAACACGGCTGCGTTACAGTGGTATAATAGAAGTGGCGCGGGAACTCACAAGATGCCAACAAAACGCGAAAGCTTTTCAAGTTCTACACACCTCTAAATCATTTATAATCAGCCATTTATATACTTGTCATTCAGAAGTCGTTCAGAATGGAAAGATATGAAAGTTTTAGATCGGCAGTAGAAAAAGCATAATGAACACCAATTCAAACAAAATTGAATTGTAGTACTAATGGAGTCACAGAACGTGATGTAGCAAATTATTTTGAAACACACACACGCACAGACAAACACACGCACAAACACACAAACACACACACACAAACACACACACACACACACACACACACAACCCCCCCCCCCCAACACACAAACACACACACACACACAACCCCCCCCCCCCCCACACACTCACACACACAAACACACCAACACAAACACACAAACATTTAAATCGATGGATATGGCTGAATGTATTATTGTAGCACATCATCAACGTCTTTGATAAGTCGAATAAGTCACTAACTATAAGTCAGTCGCTAACTCGTCAAGCCAGTCAGTAATAATAGACAGCGTCGTTCATTCTCTGTCTCTGCTCCAGCAACCCAGAATGGCTGTCTCCCGTTTACATACAATGCGCTTAGTTCCCAGGGGTCACTCCACTCTGTTCCGAACCTCAATACTGTCTTATTTAGCCGTGGTTGGATCGGGAGCGCTTCTGAGTAGCCTACCTTGAAGAAGCGCTATATAAAATTTTCGAAATAAATAAACGAACGTGATCTCCCATTTCGATAAAAAAAATTCTCACATTATGACGTCACAATTGACAATCATGGCTGACGTCATAAGCAATTATAACTTTTACCACGTCATAGTGTTTAGCTTCTGATAGAGTATTCTAATGACTGTGGTTTCGTTTATGTCGCGAAAGTTCGATTTTAACCTGTCTTACATTAAATGGATTTAAAATCGTCGTGGAACGTTCGGAATAAATCTCCCGCGCTCGATTAGAACAAATCTCTCTGGATAGAACAGGTTAGAACAAATCGATGGAATTTAATCTCACCGGATCGAAGGAACAAACCGACGAATCGATCAGCATATCAATCTCGGAAAAAATAATTAATTATCCCTGCACCGTTGACGATCAGAACAAATCTCCGTTGACGATCAGAATAAATCTCCGTTGACTATCAGAATAAGTCTCCGTTGACGATCAGAATAAATCTCCGTTGACGATCAGAACAAATCTCCGTTGACGATCAGAACAAATCTCCGTTGAGGATAGATCGAAATAGGTCTATCTAACACTGAATAGATTGAATCACCAGTGGGAGAGCTGTGGGTGGTGATGGCCTGTCGAATAAAAATCTCCTTAATTATTATCCCAAGCTTCGTCGGTGTCTACATTCTGCGGAGAATAATACGAACGTATTACGACGGATTCAATCGCCAAAGACAGTTAGTAGCTTTCCCATCGCATAATATATATATATATATATAATTATATATAATTATAGATATAATTATATAATTATATATAATTATAATTATATATATATATATATAGCAACAGCTAATGATAACAAGGAGTTATGGCACAAAGTCAGGCTATGACAGCTGCTGTATGCATGCATTTCAATAATTATAGGTTGACATTTTATGTAGCCTATGTAATTATGTACCGTGGGCATCTCAATATTTCTGTGCTGATCACCTATATATTATAGGGTTTCTGCATTAGTCTGGCGCTGCATGGAGGGTCTGGCTCCAATGTACATGTACTTACAGGAGCTCTTCTGTGCTGTCCCACCTCTGGTGTCCAGCGACAATCTGACCTCGGATCGGCTGATCAATCTGAACTCTTGACCCCTCGTTCTCGAACTGCTATAATGCAGTGGCGCTCTTTCTCAGTGACTGACCATAGAACCTAGAATGGACTTATTGTTGCCTGGTGCCTAGAGGTCACACCACTATGTTTTGTGCTAAATTAAAAACTGCCTTATTTAGCCATTGCTAAACTGGGAGCTCTTCTGACATGGGCGCCCGCACATAGGGGCAAGGGGGGCACTTGCCCCCCTGTAAAAGTGACACTTATTTTTCTAATTACTACTTTTGAGTTTTTAACAAATTTCTTCGCATTAAAACACTAATGATTCCAATGATGCACACAGTGAAAGTCTTAAATTTATGTTTCGAAATCTCTATAGAAATAAATATATAGTGCTCTTCATGGACCTACTTTTTAACATCTAGCCTACTTTTGGATTTTTAGCAAATTTTCGCACTTAGGAAACTATTCATATTAAAAATAATACACAAAATGAAAATGAGAAATTTGCATTAAGAAACCTCTTTGAAAAAATACCCGTGTTTTTAATTTCCAGCGCTGTATTTTCATGCTCTTGTCATTGAAAAATTCAACCGTGACCATCGTAAATTTTTTGCCCTCTCCTGCAAAATTTTCTGCGGGCGTCCATGTCTTCTGAGTAGCCTACTTTGAAGGTGCGAAATATAAAAAGTCAATGATAACAATAAAAGATGTCATCATACTAAATGCGCGTAAACTCGGCCACTCGCCCAAAAGGTCTAAAATGAAGCTCAAGAGTCTGAGACTTCAGAGCCTGGAAATAAAGAGTCTCAGACTCTAGAGTCTGGGACTAAAGAGTATGTCCACAGCCACTGTGAGGCAACAGAATCCAAAAATAGCAAACACTTGAGTCATCTGGCGATTAACTGTGCAACTAATGTGCTCGATATTGGTAAACAAAGTTTTTGACCGGATTAACACAGCGAGAAAATGGAGTAGGCATATAATTATACACTGATAATTAAAAGGAACAGACAGACAAATACAGACAGACAGACAAATACAGACAGACAGACAGACAAACAGATACAGACAGACAGACAGACAGACAGACAGACAGACAGACAGACAGACAGACAGACAGACAGATAGACAGATAGACAGACAGACAGACAAGCAGAAAGACAGACAGATAGACAGATAGACAGATAGACAGATAGACAGACAGACAAACATACAGACAGACAAACACACAACAGCAAAAAGATAGACCGACAAGCGGACATGCACGAGCAATGGTAGACTACCTTTTGATTGATTGGTTGATTTATTGATTGACTGATTGATTTGCGTTCGCGGTGTGAAACCTTGATTGCTGTCTATATTTATTAGACTGGCCGTGAGGTTCGACGATGACGTAATTACCAGGGAAGCGGATGACGTCACAAGGGAATCGAAGCAAACAGAAGGTAGGTCTCCATGGTTACGTGACCTATCAACTGTCGAGTAGTTACCTAAAAGTGTGCAGGCGTAACTGTATTACACAAGAGCACAAGCACACATGCACACACACACACGCACACACACACACACACACACACACACACACACACACACACACACACACACATGCACACACACACGCACACACACACGTGGGCCGCGGTGGTGTAGTGGTGGCGTCGTTGCCTTGGAGCCGGAAGGTTCGAATCTATCTCTCCGCGTAAGAACTTTGGGCAAGTCCTTCAGTCACATTGCTCAGCGCTTCTGCGTGAAACTCCGATGCAGTGTCCGCTCTGCATCAGGAGCGCCTTTGAGTAGAGAGCTTGAAGGGTCGCTATAACAAGTGCACATACATACAAACAAACAAACAAGCAAACACACATGCACACACACAGACACACAAATAAAAGCACAAACTGCGTAACGTCGTACACTGCACATTACAGATTGCGTTTGCTTGTCTACTGCTCTACAATATGCTCACATTTAATTAATTCATTCATTCGTGCATTCGAAAATTTATATAGCTTCAAGTAAAAGAACTACTCAGAGGCGCTCCCGACTCCAGCACGCCCGAAAAGAACAGTCTCAAGTTTGGTAAGGACGAATCGTGGTAGTGTCCCGGGGAGTAGGCGTTGCTCAAAAGGAAGGCCATTCCAGATCATTGGAATATTATAATTAAAGGCTTTATTAATGGAATATTTATATTATACCTACCTATCGACCTATTCTGCATTTCTACCTATTCGCATATCTATCAATCTATCACCCTATCTGCCTATGTGCGTATCTGCCTATCTATATATATCCACCAATCCATCCATCCACATAGCTATTATAGCTATCTAGACTTCCAAATGAAACCATCTGCAATAATTATACATGCTATTTGATTTTAGCCTGTTTACCTCTTTACAGTAGGATACACGTACTTTACACAACACAATTACATTACATTACAATACATAGTAACTGTGATCTAATGTTTTATATATTTTCAGGTTGGATATCTTCCGCCGTTCGCGACCTTCACCGCGCCCCACTCACCATCACACTCACCCTCTTCCTGTTGCTATAGCAACGAAACAGCGGGTCCAGCGCCAAGGACATTGGTGAAGCATCTTGCGGACAAAAAACTGAAAAATTCTGCCATTAGGTTTAGCAGCTAGCTGACCTAAAACAGAGTTTTTTCGTGTCGCTAAATGATGTTGTTTTGCGCAGACAGCTTTCGGTGCAATATGCTGGAGGCTGATTACCGGGATATTATGTTTTTCTCAAGATGACTGGTTTTTTTGTGGTTGACTTTTCTGACTGACTGGTTCCTTAGCCAGTTATTATAGGTAGCCATGTACATTGTGTCTGTGAAGAGCTTCATATAGGTGTTATGTCAATTGTTTTGATACATGCATGCGTACAATGTGTATATACAAACATACAAGCATTCATGCATGTACTACATGCACAAATGCACACATGCATGTACATGTACATGTACATGCACACACTTTAAATGATGGAAGGGCAACCTTTTTCTCCTCACGTATCCAAACCATATCCAAACGTTCGAACATTTTCTCCGTAGATGTCTCTCCACCCGCATTCACCCCCCCCCCAAATGAAGCCGGGCCACTCTACCCACCCAACCCAAAGAAAAAACTTTATCTTGGAAAACAGATGACACGCCTTCGGATCGTTTAAACACACGACCTCGATCATAACAACTCTGTCTGTATGTATGTCTGTTCGTCCGTCTGTGTGTCTGTGTGTGTATGTATGTACGTATGCCTGTATGTCTGTCTGCATGTCCGTATGTATGTCTGTATGTCTGTCTGTTTGTATGTCTGGCTATTTGTCTTTCTGTCTGTCTGTCTGTCTGTTTATCTGTCTGTCCGTCTGTATTTATGTCTGTCTGTCTGTCTGTCTGTCTGCATGTCCGTATGTATGTCTGTCTGTTTGTATGTCTGGCTATTTGTCTTTCTGTCTGTTTATCTGTCCGTCCGTCTGTATTTCTGTCTGTCTGTCTGTCTGTCTGTCTGTCTCCCACGCCTAACATCTCGGTTACTAAGCCATGCAGCTCGTCCAATATACCGTTTTAGATGGCTTGTCTGTGGTAGACTTGTTGCCGCATGTCTTACAGCTGAAGCCATAATAATCAGAGATGGCAGGTTTATGATTGCAAACCGTTATCATTATTATTATGATCTCTAACGCATAAGTCTTCTGTAGCGACCTCCTTTAAAAAAGAGCCAGTCCAAACCCTCGTCTAGCGAGGAGGGTGACACTGATGATTCTTTTTATTACGTTGCATCCTTAAACGTCACCTATCAAACCATCTGCTCATCATCTAGTGCCAGTCGAAAGCGTGCAATAAGAAGGAGGGTGGCGCCAATATTATATTTTCTGCGGGTGGCTCGGTCGCAATAGCCTATAAACGTGGAGTGTGAGGTTGTACTCTGCCTCCGACACTAATCATCTTCGATATGAAACAGTGTCGTTAAGCCCGAAGTACAACAACAATATTATTTTCTCTGATTACGCAGCGTTTTTAAACAGCAGGTAGTCAACCAACTGCTCGTATGCTCTGGATGGTGGTGCCACTACCGTGCCAGTCTTAAGAATCGATCATGGAAGAGGGGAGACGCTAATGACTGTATCGACAAAGCGTTGTGATAAAGAAGCTTACCAACAAACGGCTGTGGATCGGTCACTGTCATGTATTGTATTGTATTGTATTTAAACATTTATAAAGCGCCTCTAGTAGGGTGAACCGTTCAGAGGCGCTCCCAGTGCGCAAGGCCCCGCGAGAAGAAACAAGTTTTGAGAAGAGACAAAGCCGAATGAGGACGAAGTAAAACATTAGTCAGATATTTTGGGGCAAGACCCCGTTGAGCCTTTATGATCAGAGTGAGGATCTTGAATTGTGTGCGAGCACGGAGAGGAAGCCAGTGAAGTTCATGAAACATAAAGGTTGAGAGGTGAGAGTACTTGGGAAGGCGGGCAATCAATCTAGCAGCTGAGTTGAGAACCGACTGAATCGGTGAAAGACGAACCTTAGGAAGACCAATGAGGAGAGCATTGCAATAGTCAAGTATTTTGGTAGTGCCAGTCCGAAACGTGTGTAAAGGAGGAGGGCGACGTTAAACTTTGTCAGTGCTAGACTGCTAGTCCCAAAAGAATAAAAGGAGGAGGGCGTCGCTAATGATTTTTGTTATCACACAGTGACGTTAACCTGACGCTACAACTACTCTCACTACTTGGACACCTTTTAATTAAATGCCTTGACGCCATAATAACAGATTTTTTGAACTTATTAATTTAAGATGCATCGTTCCAACTACCCTTATGATCGGGCTTAAATCTGTCATCAATCTTTTCGGATTATTTGGACACCTTTGAATTAAATATCTTGACGCCATAATAACAGGTTTCTTCGGATGGATTAAGATGCTCCAACGTTCTTGGGTTTAAATCTGTCAATAATAATAATATTATTATTCATTCGGATTTGGAAAGAAGAAATTCGACAAGTGTACAGATATGAGGCTTCGCTCATTAGCAATATCATTTAGATACCTTTTTTATTGTCTTCCTTGGATGCTAATATATATTTTTGCCGCTTTTTTGCTTATTGTCAACGAAGTCAGTATTATAATAATCTTCGTTTAATATTTGAGACAAATAAATTTACTGGTCTAGTAGGCCTACCTTGCTCATTAGTGCTGTAATATGCCGAGCAAATTTCTGTCCAGGGTAACGGCCTCTGTTGTCATAGACCCTGGTCAAATCGGATCCATCCATTTGAGACAAATCAGCGTGACACACCGCACCCAGTTACATGTCAATGCATTTTAAAAATAAACAACAAAAGTAAGTAAGTAAGTAAGTAAGTAAGTAAGTAAGTAAGTAAGTAAGTAAGTAAGTAAGTAAGTAAGTAAGTAAGTAAGTAAGTAAGTACGTGTTTTATTGAACCGCCTGCAAACGCACTGTAAGCAAAGTGAGGATAACAATGTCATTACTGGATGTCAATTGTTTTGATACATTCAGTGATGCCACAGCTGGGTTTTTTCCACTAGATCTGGCTTTTTTTACCGTCGTCTGGGTTTCTGTTTTTTTTTTCTGGGCAAAATATGGGTTTATTTTAGCTACTTGATCATTTGTATTATGAGCGCATGAATATTCTGTACACTGGGCAATATGCATTTTATTTACAGTAAAATTAATTCAATGTAAACTGCTGTGCTACATAATTTCCCCCCACTAATTTTGATTCGCAACACCATAATCAAGATCGAGATCACGTTGTCAATTCACGAATAATTAATTATAACATGGTGACGCAGCAGAATAGCTCTGAACGGAAGTAAGCCATTTCGATATCTCAATATAGGTCACTCCTCCTTGTTAAGCCGTATCGACATCTCTAACTTGTTATAAACTTATAGGCCAGGTCAATCCTTTAAGGAAGAGGTCCAGTTGTTGCAGAGAAGGCCTATTAATGTTCTACATGTCGGTGGTTTAAAACGGTGGATTGTTGATATATTAAGAAAATTTTGACGGAAACTTTGTTGACATTTTTCGAAAGTTAAAAGTTGCAACTACTTTTGATTCGATTCATTTGACGAACATTGTGTAAACTGCAAACCCTCATCCAAACAAGCAAAAATCCAACCTAATTTGAACAAAGGGGATCTAAAATGTGTATATAAAAATTATATACAGCCTAGCCATTTAAACTATCTAAGTGCTGTTTTTCAAACAAACAAACAAAATAAATTAATGCTGTGAATTATACACCTTTAAAGCTGTGTATAGCGAGGCTATATAAATTGGCCTTTAAATAATAATAATGCGATCGACTCGCCACACTCTATCCTTGAACTTGCAATAATTCACACCGACCCGTGCTCTTCTCATATAGTGCCAATTCCTAACCTAAAAAAGGAGAGACAAACACCAATTGATGACTTAAAGATCAGAATAAGAACGTTGAATTGCAATTATGCAGAGAGGAAGCCAGTGAAGTTGTTAAGCCATGAAAGAAGACAATCATGTGGAAGAATCGAGGAAGACGGGCAATGAGCAGGACAGCAGTATTAAGTACAGAATAGGGGAAGTAGGTCTAACTAAAACCTTATGGCGGAGACGGAACGAGAAAAGAATTACAGCAGTCTATTCGAGAGCAGACGAATGGCATGTGGGCAATTACAAATGTATACTGTTGACGTAAGCGTCAAAGATGTAATAGATCTGCGAATACAGTCAATGCAGATCTAACATGCCTCAGGTCGAAGAAGGAGAAGCGAGTTAGCTTCACTATGACTGGGCTCAGTAAATGCAGGGCCGGATTTAGTCATGTTCAACATGTTCGGCCGAACAGGGGCCCCCACACTTTAGGGGGCCCCCACAAATGTGAGGGAAAAATTTTTTGAGCAAATTTCGATCAAACGACAATTTTTCCGCAAATTTCGCCTGATGACTAAGAAAAAGGTCAGCAACTTTTTGGGAGGATGAGATGGTATGATTTTTCCGAAAATTTCGCCTGATGA